>OY776113.1:162707417-162782417 GCA_963675035.1 Allygus modestus
TGGCGGCCAAAACGAAAAATATTCTGGGGCTGCAACCTGGGGAGGGTCAGCAAGTAATCTCAACAACAATCTGGCGGCCAAAACGACAAATATTCTGGGGCTGCAACCTGGGAAGAGTCAGCAAGTAATCTCAACAACAATCTGGCGGCCAAAACGACAAATATTCTGGGGCTGCAACCTGGGGAGGGTCAGCAAGTAATCTCAACAACAATCTGGCGGCCAAAACGACAAATATTCTGGGGCTGCAACCTGGGGAGGGTCAACAAGTAATCTCAACAACAATCTGGCGGCCAAAACGACAAATATTCTGGGGCTGCAACCTGGGGAGGGTCAGCAAGTAATCTCAACAACAATCTGGCGGCCAAAACAACAAATATTCTGGGGCTGCAACCTGGGGAGGGTCAGCAAGTAATCTCAACAACAATCTGGCGGCCAAAACGACAAATATTCTGGGGCTGCAACCTGGGGAGGGTCAGCAAGTAATCTCAACAACAATCTGGCGGCCAAAACGACAAATATTCTGGGGCTGCAACCTGGGGAGGGTCAGCAAGTAATCTCAACAACAATCTGGCGGCCAAAACGACAAACATTCTGGGGCTGCAACCTGGGGAGGGTCAGCAAGTAATCTCAACAACAGTCTGGCGGCCAAAACGACAAACATTTTGGGGCTGCAACCTGGGGAGGGTCAGCAAGTAATCTCAACAACAATCTGGCGGCCAAAACGACAAATATTCTGGGGCTGCAACCTGGGGAGGGTCAGCAAGTAATCTCAACAACAGTCTGGCGGCCAAAACGACAAACATTTTGGGGCTGCAACCTGGGGAGGGTCAGCAAGTAATCTCAACAACAATCTGGCGGCCAAAACGACAAATATTCTGGGGCTGCAACCTGGGGAGGGTCAGCAAGTAATCTCAACAACAATCTGGCGGCCAAAACGACAAATATTCTGGGGCTGCAACCTGGGGAGGGTCAGCAAGTAATCTCAACAACAATCTGGCGGCCAAAACGACAAACATTCTGGGGCTGCAACCTGGGGAGGGTCAGCAAGTAATCTCAACAACAGTCTGGCGGCCAAAACGACAAACATTTTGGGGCTGCAACCTGGGGAGGGTCAGCAAGTAATCTCAACAACAATCTGGCGGCCAAAACGACAAATATTCTGGGGCTGCAACCTGGGGAGGGTCAGCAAGTAATCTCAACAACAGTCTGGCGGCCAAAACGACAAACATTTTGGGGCTGCAACCTGGGGAGGGTCAGCAAGTAATCTCAACAACAATCTGGCGGCCAAAACGACAAACATTCTGGGGCTGCAACCTGGGGAGGGTCAGCAAGTAATCTCAACAACAGTCTGGCGGCCAAAACGACAAACATTTTGGGGCTGCAACCTGGGGAGGGTCAGCAAGTAATCTCAACAACAATCTGGCGGCCAAAACGACAAACATTCTGGGGCTGCAACCTGGGGAGGGTCAACAAGTAATCTCAACAACAATCTGGCGGCCAAAACGACAAACATTTTGGGGCTGCAACCTGGGGAGGGTCAGCAAGTAATCTCAACAACAATCTGGCGGCCAAAACGACAAATATTCTGGGGCTGCAACCTGGGGAGGGTCAGCAAGTAATCTCAACAACAATCTGGCGGCCAAAACGACAAACATTCTGGGGCTGCAACCTGGGGAGGGTCAGCAAGTAATCTCAACAACAATCTGGCGGCCAAAACGACAAACATTCTGGGGCTGCAACCTGGGGAGGGTCAGCAAGTAATCTCAACAACAATCTGGCGGCCAAAACGACAAACATTCTGGGGCTGCAACCTGGGGAGGGTCAGCAAGTAATCTCAACAACAATCTGGCGGCCAAAACGACAAACATTCTGGGGCTGCAACCTGGGGAGGGTCAGCAAGTAATCTCAACAACAATCTGGCGGCCAAAACGACAAATATTCTGGGGCTGCAACCTGGGGAGGGTCAGCAAGTAATCTCAACAACAATCTGGCGGCCAAAACGACAAATATTCTGGGGCTGCAACCTGGGGAGGGTCAGCAAGTAATCTCAACAACAATCTGGCGGCCAAAACGACAAACATTCTGAGGCTGCAACCTGGGGAGGGTCAGCAAGTAATCTCAACAACAATCTGGCGGCCAAAACGACAAACATTCTGGGGCTGCAACCTGGGGAGGGTCAGAAAGTAATCTCAACAACAATCTGGCGGCCAAAACGACAAACATTCTGGGGCTGCAACCTGGGGAGGGTCAGCAAGTAATCTCAACAACAATCTGGCGGCCAAAACGACAAACATTCTGGGGCTGCAACCTGGGGAGGGTCAGCAAGTAATCTCAACAACAATCTGGCGGCCAAAACGACAAATATTCTGGGGCTGCAACCTGGGGAGGGTCAGCAAGTAATCTCAACAACAATCTGGCGGCCAAAACGACAAATATTCTGGGGCTGCAACCTGGGGAGGGTCAGCAAGTAATCTCAACAACAATCTGGCGGCCAAAACGACAAACATTCTGGGGCTGCAACCTGGGGAGGGTCAGCAAGTAATCTCAACAACAGTCTGGCGGCCAAAACGACAAACATTTTGGGGCTGCAACCTGGGGAGGGTCAGCAAGTAATCTCAACAACAATCTGGCGGCCAAAACGACAAATATTCTGGGGCTGCAACCTGGGGAGGGTCAGCAAGTAATCTCAACAACAATCTGGCGGCCAAAACGACAAACATTCTGAGGCTGCAACCTGGGGAGGGTCAGCAAGTAATCTCAACAACAATCTGGCGGCCAAAACGACAAACATTCTGGGGCTGCAACCTGGGGAGGGTCAGCAAGTAATCTCAACAACAATCTGGCGGCCAAAACGACAAACATTCTGGGGCTGCAACCTGGGGAGGGTCAGCAAGTAATCTCAACAACAATCTGGCGGCCAAAACGACAAACATTCTGGGGCTGCAACCTGGGGAGGGTCAGCAAGTAATCTCAACAACAATCTGGCGGCCAAAACGACAAATATTCTGGGGCTGCAACCTGGGGAGGGTCAGCAAGTAATCTCAACAACAATCTGGCGGCCAAAACGACAAACATTCTGGGGCTGCAACCTGGGGAGGGTCAGCAAGTAATCTCAACAACAATCTGGCGGCCAAAACGACAAATATTCTGGGGCTGCAACCTGGGGAGGGTCAGCAAGTAATCTCAACAACAATCTGGCGGCCAAAACGACAAACATTCTGGGGCTGCAACCTGGGGAGGGTCAGCAAGTAATCTCAACAACAATCTGGCGGCCAAAACGACAAATATTCTGGGGCTGCAACCTGGGGAGGGTCAGCAAGTAATCTCAACAACAGTCTGGCGGCCAAAACGACAAACATTTTGGGGCTGCAACCTGGGGAGGGTCAGCAAGTAATCTCAACAATAATCTGGCGGCCAAAACGACAAACATTCTGGGGCTGCAACCTGGGGAGGGTCAGCAAGTAATCTCAACAACAGTCTGGCGGCCAAAACGACAAACATTCTGGGGCTGCAACCTGGGGAGGGTCAGCAAGTAATCTCAACAACAATCTGGCGGCCAAAACGACAAACATTCTGGGGCTGCAACCTGGGGAGGGTCAGCAAGTAATCTCAACAACAATCTGGCGGCCAAAACGACAAACATTCTGGGACTGCAACCTGGGGAGGGTCAGCAAGTAATCTCAACAACAATCTGGCGGCCAAAACGACAAACATTCTGGGGCTGCAACCTGGGGAGGGTCAGCAAGTAATCTCAACAACAATCTGGCGGCCAAAACGACAAACATTCTGGGGCTGCAACCTGGGGAGGGTCAGCAAGTAATCTCAACAACAATCTGGCGGCCAAAACGACAAACATTTTGGGGCTGCAACCTGGGGAGGGTCAGCAAGTAATCTCAACAACAATCTGGCGGCCAAAACGACAAATATTCTGGGGCTGCAACCTGGGGAGGGTCAGCAAGTAATCTCAACAACAATCTGGCGGCCAAAACGACAAACATTCTGAGGCTGCAACCTGGGGAGGGTCAGCAAGTAATCTCAACAACAATCTGGCGGCCAAAACGACAAACATTCTGGGGCTGCAACCTGGGGAGGGTCAGCAAGTAATCTCAACAACAATCTGGCGGCCAAAACGACAAACATTCTGGGGCTGCAACCTGGGGAGGGTCAGCAAGTAATCTCAACAACAATCTGGCGGCCAAAACGACAAACATTCTGGGGCTGCAACCTGGGGAGGGTCAGCAAGTAATCTCAACAACAATCTGGCGGCCAAAACGACAAATATTCTGGGGCTGCAACCTGGGGAGGGTCAGCAAGTAATCTCAACAACAATCTGGCGGCCAAAACGACAAACATTCTGGGGCTGCAACCTGGGGAGGGTCAGCAAGTAATCTCAACAACAATCTGGCGGCCAAAACGACAAATATTCTGGGGCTGCAACCTGGGGAGGGTCAGCAAGTAATCTCAACAACAATCTGGCGGCCAAAACGACAAACATTCTGGGGCTGCAACCTGGGGAGGGTCAGCAAGTAATCTCAACAACAATCTGGCGGCCAAAACGACAAACATTCTGGGGCTGCAACCTGGGGAGGGTCATCAAGTAATCTCAACAACAATCTGGCGGCCAAAACGACAAACATTCTGGGGCTGCAACCTGGGGAGGGCCAGCAAGTAATCTCAACAACAATCTGGCGGCCAAAACGACAAACATTCTGGGGCTGCAACCTGGGGAGGGTCAGCAAGTAATCTCAACAACAATCTGGCGGCCAAAACGACCAATATTCTGGGGCTGCAACCTGGGGAGGGTCAGCAAGTAATCTCAACAACAATCTGGCGGCCAAAACGAAAAATATTCTGGGGCTGCAACCTGGGGAGGGTCAGCAAGTAATCTCGACAACAATCTGGCGGCCAAAACGACAAATATTCTGGGGCTGCAACCTGGGGAGGGTCAGCAAGTAATCTCAACAACAATCTGGCGGCCAAAACGACAAATATTCTGGGGCTGCAACCTGGGGAGGGTCAGCAAGTAATCTCAACAACAATCTGGGGGCCAAAACGACAAATATTCTGGGGCTGCAACCTGGGGAGGGTCAGCAAGTAATCTCAACAACAATCTGGCGGCCAAAACGACAAATATTCTGGGGCTGCAACCTGGGGAGGGTCAGCAAGTAATCTCAACAACAATGTGGCGGCCAAAACAACAAATATTCTGGGGCTGCAACCTGGGGAGGGTCAGCAAGTAATCTCAACAACAATCTGGCGGCCAAAACGACAAATATTCTGGGGCTGCAACCTGGGGAGGGTCAGAAAGTAATCTCAACAACAATCTGGCGGCCAAAACGACAAATATTCTGGGGCTGCAACCTGGGGAGGGTCAGCAAGTAATCTCAACAACAATCTGGCGGCCAAAACGACAAACATTCTGGGGCTGCAACCTGGGGAGGGTCAGCAAGTAATCTCAACAACAGTCTGGCGGCCAAAACGACAAACATTTTGGGGCTGCAACCTGGGGAGGGTCAGCAAGTAATCTCAACAACAATCTGGCGGCCAAAACGACAAATATGCTGGGGCTGCAACCTGGGGAGGGTCAGCAAGTAATCTCAACAGCAGTCTGGCGGCCAAAACGACAAACATTTTGGGGCTGCAACCTGGGGAGGGTCAGCAAGTAATCTCAACAACAATCTGGCGGCCAAAACGACAAACATTCTGGGGCTGCAACCTGGGGAGGGTCAGCAAGTAATCTCAACAACAGTCTGGCGGCCAAAACGACAAATATTCTGGGGCTGCAACCTGGGGAGGGTCAGCAAGTAATCTCAACAACAGTCTGGCGGCCAAAACGACAAACATTTTGGGGCTGCAACCTGGGGAGGGTCAGCAAGTAATCTCAACAACAATCTGGCGGCCAAAACGACAAACATTCTGGGGCTGCAACCTGGGGAGGGTCAACAAGTAATCTCAACAACAATCTGGCGGCCAAAACGACAAACATTTTGGGGCTGCAACCTGGGGAGGGTCAGCAAGTAATCTCAACAACAATCTGGCAGCCAAAACGACAAATATTCTGGGGCTGCAACCTGGGGAGGGTCAGCAAGTAATCTCAACAACAATCTGGCGGCCAAAACGACAAACATTCTGGGGCTGCAACCTGGGGAGGGTCAGCAAGTAATCTCGACAACAATCTGGCGGCCAAAACGACAAACATTCTGGGGCTGCAACCTGGGGAGGGTCAGCAAGTAATCTCAACAACAATCTGGCGGCCAAAACGACAAACATTCTGGGGCTGCAACCTGGGGAGGGTCAGCAAGTAATCTCAACAACAATCTTGCGGCCAAAACGACAAATATTCTGGGGCTGCAACCTGGGGAGGGTCAGCAAGTAATCTCAACAACAATCTGGCGGCCAAAACGACAAACATTCTGGGGCTGCAACCTGGGGAGGGTCAGCAAGTAATCTCAACAACAGTCTGGCGGCCAAAACGACAAACATTTTGGGGCTGCAACCTGGGGAGGGTCAGCAAGTAATCTCAACAACAATCTGGCGGCCAAAACGACAAATATGCTGGGGCTGCAACCTGGGGAGGGTCAGCAAGTAATCTCAACAACAGTCTGGCGGCCAAAACGACAAACATTTTGGGGCTGCAACCTGGGGAGGGTCAGCAAGTAATCTCAACAACAATCTGGCGGCCAAAACGACAAACATTCTGGGGCTGCAACCTGGGGAGGGTCAGCAAGTAATCTCAACAACAGTCTGGCGGCCAAAACGACAAATATTCTGGGGCTGCAACCTGGGGAGGGTCAGCAAGTAATCTCAACAACAGTCTGGCGGCCAAAACGACAAACATTTTGGGGCTGCAACCTGGGGAGGGTCAGCAAGTAATCTCAACAACAATCTGGCGGCCAAAACGACAAACATTCTGGGGCTGCAACCTGGGGAGGGTCAACAAGTAATCTCAACAACAATCTGGCGGCCAAAACGACAAACATTTTGGGGCTGCAACCTGGGGAGGGTCAGCAAGTAATCTCAACAACAATCTGGCAGCCAAAACGACAAATATTCTGGGGCTGCAACCTGGGGAGGGTCAGCAAGTAATCTCAACAACAATCTGGCGGCCAAAACGACAAACATTCTGGGGCTGCAACCTGGGGAGGGTCAGCAAGTAATATCAACAACAATCTGGCGGCCAAAACGACAAACATTCTGGGGCTGCAACCTGGGGAGGGTCAGCAAGTAATCTCAACAACAATCTGGCGGCCAAAACGACAAACATTCTGGGGCTGCAACCTGGGGAGGGTCAGCAAGTAATCTCAACAACAATCTGGCGGCCAAAACGACAAACATTCTGGGGCTGCAACCTGGGGAGGGTCAGCAAGTAATCTCAACAACAATCTGGCGGCCAAAACGACAAACATTCTGGGGCTGCAACCTGGGGAGGGTCAGCAAGTAATCTCAACAACAATCTGGCGGCCAAAACGACAAACATTTTGGGGCTGCAACCTGGGGAGGGTCAGCAAGTAATCTCAACAACAATCTGGCGGCCAAAACTACAAATATTCTGGGGCTGCAACCTGGGGAGGGTCAGCAAGTAATCTCAACAACAATCTGGCGGCCAAAACGACAAACATTCTGAGGCTGCAACCTGGGGAGGGTCAGCAAGTAATCTCAACAACAATCTGGCGGCCAAAACGACAAACATTCTGGGGCTGCAACCTGGGGAGGGTCAGCAAGTAATCTCAACAACAATCTGGCGGCCAAAACGACAAACATTTTGGGGCTGCAACCTGGGGAGGGTCAGCAAGTAATCTCAACAACAATCTGGCGGCCAAAACGACAAATATTCCGTCGACGAGGGACTTATCAAATGAAAGGAAATATTATCAAGTTTTATGTTATGGAGTTTCGACGTTTTATATAACTTGTTATAATTTGTATAACGGAAAAAGTGGAAAATTATATATTTTTTGTTTAGCTTCAGTTGGTGTGAAACACCAAGACAAACTACATAAGCCTCAGGTTATGGTATTAGTTTTCCGCGAAGATATTATCAGACCGTCCCTTAATTTACAGATTTTATTTATCTTAGGCCTAAAGAGAGAAAACTATAACTGCGCTAGTTTAAGCATTGCTCGTCATAAAAATACTACCTTCCTTTCGGTATATAGTAATAATGACACTCAATATTACACTAAGAAGTATTTCACCTAAACAGGAAAATACCCCCGTCGCAGCAAACCTGCGTACTCAGCGAATATCCACTCAACGAATGTTTGTCGTTTTACCCGGACACCTTGCGTTAATGGCCGAAAAACACCGTGTCGTCTTAAAATCCCCAAGTCTCAAAACCCCCAAATACCCTAATTATACGAGTCAACTACCTGGTCAACGAGTCTCAAAATCTCGAACGCCCATAGGTGCACTCGCGACTGTCCTCGGGCCGCGACCCGGTACACCTTAAATCACCTTAAATTGTAATTTAAAGTCAATGATAGTTAAAATAAACAGAATCAGGAAGCTGACATAAAGTTTCTACTTTATTTAGGGGGATAGTTCCCCTTCAAAATAATAAATTAAAACATTGTTTTTAATATCTAGAGATATCGTGGATTAGTACCCGACACATATTCAATTTGATCGACATCGGCCGATTGGTATAGCTCTCATAGGTATCATAGGTCTCATGGGTGTACGGATGTAGAGACGAACATATACACAGACATGCATCACTTCAAAAGCACTTTCTGGGTTCAGGGAACATCAAAACGAATATTTCCAGTTTCGGATGTAGAGACGAACATATACACAGACATGCATCACTTCAAAAGCACTTTCTGGGTTCAGGGAACATCAAAACGAATATTTCGGCCGATTGGTATAGCTCTCATAGGTGTACGGATGTAGAGACGAACATATACACAGACATGCATCACTTCAAAAGCACTTTCTGGGTTCAGGGAACATCAAAACGAATATTTCCAGTTTCGGATGTAGAGACGAACATATACACAGACATGCATCACTTCAAAAGCACTTTCTGGGTTCAGGGAACATCAAAACGAATATTTCCAGTTTCGGATGTAGAGACGAACATATACACAGACATGCATCACTTCAAAAGCACTTTCTGGGTTCAGGGAACATCAAAACGAATATTTCGGCCGATTGGTATAGCTCTCATAGGTGTACGGATGTAGAGACGAACATATACACAGACATGCATCACTTCAAAAGCACTTTCTGGGTTCAGGGAACATCAAAACGAATATTTCCAGTTTCGGATGTAGAGACGAACATATACACAGACATGCATCACTTCAAAAGCACTTTCTGGGTTCAGGGAACATCAAAACGAATATTTCCAGTTTCGGATGTAGAGACGAACATATACACAGACATGCATCACTTCAAAAGCACTTTCTGGGTTCAGGGAACATCAAAACGAATATTTCCAGTTTCCACCCACTCAAATTCTATAACATTTGGACGAAAAAAATACATACTCCGTATCATACTATGTATAGGGGGAGAAAGTAAAAAATGTGTAAGTAAGTTTGAGAAAATGATTCATTATCATAATCTGCAATTCGCTTCCTGAATCCAAACCAAAATTAAACATTAATCTGATTTCTTCGCTGACTCATTTACTCGTCAGCTAGCCGGTACTGTAGTCATCTCCATTAATACCATTGGTACTTTCTCGTACGAATAAGAGTAAGAATAAGCATACTTTATTTTATACAAAATTCATTAGTACCGTAATCCTACGAAAAATAATCTTATTTTTGTTTTTAAATGGGGTACACTACAAAAACTATTATTTTTGAATTACAACCATGTATTGTGTGGACTAATTGTTCTTGAAATGAAATAAAAATAAAATAAATATAACTTATTTTAAGTTATAATTACATTCATAAATATCAGAGCTATGAGCTGAATCATGAAGCTGTTTATACCTGCACCTCGCGGGACGAAGTTGCCAGCCTCGGGAGAGACATGGGACCTCCAGCGGCTGGGGATTATGATACTCATTAGTGTACCTATCGTCGGTGCATTTTTTGTGTGCGGATTTTGAGATTTGGGGATTTTGAGACGTAACCGAAAAACAAGACTTCGTATTCCTCCAATCATTACACTTATTAGTGAATTTACTTTGGAAAAGTGAACTATTTAGCATGACCCGCACGGTGAGACTTAAGCCCGGGACCACCCTAGAAGTTCCTAACGTGACCCCCTGAACCCGTTTTGAGGGGTCGCTCAAAACTTTATATGTATGTGTGTGTTCCCCTCCGATTTACTTAAAATTTGGTAGGGACATTCCTTTCTATAATCAGTTAGACAAATTCGTTGGAAACAACAATCGGAAAACTGTAACCCCATTTTCGGGTATTTTAAGTTTTCTAATGTTGAGTTTTTGGGCCCAAAAAGGGTCAGAAAAGCCCCGGATGTAAAAACTAATGCATGTTAAAAGATGGAGGCTAATGAGGCGAAACTTATAAGCCATCTCTCATCATTCTAGCACACAAGTATTAACTGAGTTATTAAAGAAAATGTTATTTGTCTTAATGTACGTTGTCTTATGAGGATTTTGCACCTGAAAGGCTGTTTTTCATATCTTGATGTAGTTTTATCACTCCCAATACCCCTATACCAACTTGTTATCCTGACTATACCTCCTCCTAACCTTATAATGTACACCATTGCCATCCTAATAGTGAATTTAATTATAACCAGGAGCACCAGAACAGCCAAAAAATATAATTTTTCAATTTTTCAAAAAAAGTTACCAGTGTTGTTTTAAACCCTTTATTAGATTTTTCTAAAGGTTTTAATGCGTAAATTCACTTCCCTCACGTCAGCGTGCTGCGTGCAACGTGTTCCGCCTTAATATTGGGCTCCAGTAGCGAAACTGTTGACGTTTCTCCCTGCTGCCCCCACAAGGCCAATGTTAAATGCCCAAGACCGTCCCTCCTCAACGAGATGCCCGATGTCTTTCTTTTATGGCTCATTATAAAGAGCTAACAAATACCTAGCAATTTCAGTGAACAAATGTTCAATATCACAAATAATAATAGTTTAATAAAACTGCAAAGTATTCAATACGATTTTTATGGAAGAACTACAAGTGATATCAAAATTCTGCTCGCTAGGTATTTTTTCCCTTCAAAATAAACCATAAATCAACAATGTCGGATAATCCGTTGAGGAGGGACGGGCTTTGAGTTTGGCTTTATGTTTGAGTTTATGTATTGAGCAGGTAAAAGCCGGTGACTGGAGCCCCCTCTTAAATCAGTTTATTTTAGCGAATTTCCCCTATAGGGAAGAAGCTATTACCGTAGGTCTCATGGTAAGACTTAAGCCCGAGACCATGATAACTTTTCGTTTTGAGGTCCCCAGATGCCAAAAACACCATTCGTTCAAATTTTTATATATGTATATATATATATATATATATGTGTCCGTAAGCACGATAACTCTCGTAAAAAAAGTCCGATCTTAATAAAATTTGGTACAAATATGTAAAGTACCATTTATTTGAAGGAGTTCGAAAACCAGACAAATCGCACCATCCGAAGGGGGGTGTTGGGGGGGTTTTGTACCCTAAAAATGGGTTTTTTGGGGTTTTCACATGTAATTTTTATTTAAATCAAATTTTAATTTATGCCATTGAATTCAGCTTAAAAAAACAAACAATTTGGTATTTTGATCATTGCTCTACGTCAATTGGTTACTGAGATATTACAAGTGCTAAACACAGTACGTTGTTCAATGTTATTCTTATGGAGAAAAAGACAAATTTTATATCTCGGTTATTTATGAACATAAACTGACGAAACTTGGTATATCGCTTCATCTGGTTGTGGTTTGTTGATGTTTGAACAAAAAAACAATTTTTCGCCTATGGTTCCCTAAGCAGCAAACCTAGGTACTCGGTCCCCATGTTATTCTTATGGAGAATAATAAAAATGTTATATATGTCGGTTATATATGGGGGTACATGTCGGATAGCAAATGATGACAGGAGGCTGAAGCACACAGATGCGGGGGTACATGTCGGATAGCAAATGATGACAGGAGGCTGAAGCACATAGATGCGGGGGTACATGTCGGATAGCAAATGATGACAGGAGGCTGAAGCACACAGATGCGGGGGTACATGTCGGATAGCAAATGATGACAGGAGGCTGAAGCACACAGATGCGGGGGTACATGTCGGATAGCAAATGATGACAGGAGGCTGAAGCACATAGATGCGGGGGTACATGTCGGATAGCAAATGATGACAGGAGGCTGAATCACACAGATGCGGGAGTACATGTCGGATATGTAAATACATTTTAAATAAAGTCCCTAATATATTAATAATTTATCCTGCTTTACAAAAAAATGAATCGTAAGTCAATATGAGCGCCGAATACATCAGGAGAGTGTCGATTAACCGAACAAAAATTATCCAAACGAACTGGAATCAATTAAAGATCCTCTAAGAAAATCCAACTGCTTAGCGCAGTGCAGTATAAACAACTGTATAATAGGCAGTTAAATATGATGCACATAAATGATAATGGTTACTTACTATAACAACAATTTGATGATTCGCATTACCGCTGGACACATCCTTCTATACCGTGCACTGACGCGAACTTCTCTGTTGCCCTTGTGTTAGCTTGGATTAAAGACTGCTTGATAAATAACGAACGTTTATATACGTAATACTAATTGTATAAAACCGTAACACAATTCAACCAATAATGATTCAAACGCCAGTAACAAATATTTAGTTAATTTAATATTAAGTCGCCTTAGTCGTCAACATATCACACACCAGTGGACATTAACCAAACATATACAAAAACACCGTAATCTGGGAGCTCCCAATAGTAACTGGACTTTAAATCACAAGCGAACTGTTTTACGTTTTTATAACTTAAAAAAAACAAAAAAAAACGCTTCCATAGAAATCATAAAATGACTGAGAAAACTAAAATAAAAGCTCATTCAAAATATTATAACCCGGATGAAGAACGAGACCTAGACACAATCTCTTGAACAAAACAAAGTTCAACAACTCAAATTCAAAACTTACTTTGATGTAGCCCGCGTAAATGTAGTTGCACCTAGTCATATTATACAAGAACAAAGTGACCAACAGCCGAACTGAGTGCTGGGACATCCATCACTAGACTGTGGGGTACGGGCTTGAAGAAAAAACAAAACATTGGCCGAACAACGAAATAAGTAGGGCCAATCGTCACATCCTCAGTACAGAGAAGTGCAGGGAACTCGCTGATCCTGCAAACACACCCTCACCCCGTCAGCGGATCCTGGCATGTGGGCCTCACTGTCTGGCCGGTGGCTACTGTCTGACAGCTGACGTTATCGTCTTGTATGTTTATGTCAAAAAGTGGGTTCATACTGTACCGAAACAGTTGCCCACGAAACAGTTAATTATTTATTACGAGCGTAAAGTAGGTCTTTCTCGCTTGAGGAAAACTCCGAACGTGAGAAAGACACTTATCACTCGAATTACATACAAAATTCGTCCTAAAACTGCAATTTTGGGATACACACATCATAACAAATCACTTTCATCCATTTACGAAATTAGTATTGAATTTACGAGATTGAGGTTGACTGACTCACACCGAGTCAGTGAGTTGGTCGAATGCAACAATCAATCAGCTGTTTATTACCATCAGCGAGCGGAAAAGTAAGTCGCAGCAAGCGAAAAAGACTTAAAACAGAATATAGCTGTTTTACGATGTGTTTTTTATGTGTTTTTAGAAGCACTTTAGGAGCGGTTGAAGGAACAAATAAATTGACAGTGTTACAATTGTGAAAATTAGTTCAATACCGCGACGACCACACGAGAATCGCTAATTGAGAAAACAACTCACTTTAAGGGGGGAGTTCATGAAAAAAATTACAAATCTTTATTTATAAGCTTAAAAACTTTAAACTTTGTATGATTGTTACATATAACCATGGAATCAAAAAAGTGTTGGAAAAGTATTTTTTGTTGGGGGGTGGTTTTTTGTTGTTTTACAAGGGTTCGCCAGATCCTGTACAGATTAAAAACTATAAATAAATGCTACTAAGTAATTTTTTGTTTAAGTGTTCCTAAAGGTATGTTCTTTGATCTGTAGGATGGGTTTAATTTTAATTTTATAATAATGAACAACAGTTTTATAATTTTTTAAAGAGTCAAATCTTAATTTTACTAAAAAACATAATAAATCTATTTTTTAAAATATGTTATATTTATTTTTTCTTCAAAACCATCCTACAGATCATAAAGAAGGATAAACTGAAGAAAACAAAACAAAAATCATCACTCTATCTTTTAAAGAAGATGAGCTGTGTAATTTCTTAGATTAAAAATACAACGTTTCGGAAATCGTCGAAAAACCAAAACAGTGCGCAGACAGAATCAGCTGAGGCAAGGTTAGTTTTTAAACAGCTGTTTCTCCTCCCCACCAACCAGCAGTCACTATAACTATGTGATATGTAGATTTGTGATACTATATAACATGACTAAATTATAATATAATTCAAAATATATATTACTAAAATAATTCATAGTAAAATGCTGACAAGAAAGTTGTCTATCGCTATTCCCGCTTCTAAAAATAAAAAATCACCTTAAATTATGAACTTTGAATTAAAAGTAAAAAAATCGTGAGGCCTTATATTTTATATTTTAATGTTCACAACTTAATGTAGAACCAAAATATATACAAAATCAATAAAAAAAATTATTGTTTTGCTATTTTCAACGTGAATTCCCCCCTTAATACAGATAAGGACCCGTTTTAGAGTTTTCGTCCGAAATTACTGTGATCGAGGTTAAGTCGGATAACTAAATTACCTGGGTAATCGATAACAACACGTAGAGCCATTTCAACTTTGAAGTGACCGTCAAGGTATTTCAAAACCCTTCCAGACACAGTGTCAAATTAGGGAGTGGTTGAAACTTGTAGAAATGGAAAACCATCACTGGGGTAATTAATTCAGAAATAAAACTCTGCATTTGAAGATATTTTATGAAATATAATTATAATATAACAGCATTATGCAACTTGAAGCCTAATGGTTGGTTTTCTTTGAGACGGTTCGGTTGGTTGATATTCGATGAAAAAAGTTTGTTAACGGTCTTACTGACGCTCTATTAAGAGTAAATAATACGGCAGAGAATGTAAACATGTGTTCGTCATTGTCAGGCGCTCAAACAGAAGACGCGACTGGCGAATTAGGGAAAACCCACCCATGAACACGTTAAGTGTGTTCCGAGAAACATCGGGAGTACGAGAGACTGCGATGTGCGATGTGTGTGTGTACGTTTGTGTGAAAAGAATCTGACAAGGTTGGACTTCTACCTTTGAATTGGACATACATCTCCGCATTATCAATAAACAAGGAAAATGTTACCCAGAATAGGAACTTGAATGCAAACATGGTACAACATACTTGAATGTTCAACATACCATTTTTACTTTTCCCACATTATACTTAAAGTTGACCAAAGACACTTAAGTTCGTTAAGTAAGCAGTTTCCAATGACCAGGATGTTCTAAATTTCTGTATTTCAGTTTCATATATTGAAAACAATAACATTGCTAGCACGACATGCATATGCAAACCGCGTTTACAATATACGAATGCTATTTCCCGTACACTTAGTTTTACTTTTCAACTTTCCTGATATCTCTAAAGTCCTAAACTGATTTCTTCAAGGGTTTCCTCGAGTAAAAAATATTCTTAAAAGTCAAAGCGCGTGTCTAAGCCTATATTCTGTCAAAGAGTTCGTGCCGAATCTTCTTAAGAATTGATGGCTTAGAACAGCCGTAATTATTTATTCGCAATCAATTCAAAGTAAAAACGTAATAAACAAAAACAATCTCCAGCAATCGACGGATTGAAACGACGAATGAACTTAAATAACGGACAACTTGATAGCTTGACAACACAAAGTAGTGAATCATATTCGAGAAAGTAAAATTGTAGCACTAAAATATACAAGCAACTAATAACAAAAAATAAGTAGGTCATCCAAATGGTTGAACGATTTGAGAAGATAGTGTCACAGATATAAACTAGCTGAATGACACTTCGCTTCGGTGTTTTGTCAAACGAGATTTTAAATACCCAAATACCCTGGTGCACTTTTTGTAGTGATTTTAGTAGTAAATTAATTTCAGTAGTGTAATACTGTATTAGAGGATTTTAACCACGTATGTAACGAAATGTTGAGTCACAATAGTAGCACATCTGAAACACTAGATTAGAATTTTAGAGTTATCTAAAACCTCACAAAATAAACAAAAATCCTCGCTTTTTCTTTGGCTGAAGAGTTATGGTAGTGCTATTTTATATACTGAAATCCGGGGGTGGGGGGAGAAGGGACACTTTATACACTTAACTCCGGGGGTGGGGGGAGGAGGGACACTTAATACACTTAACTCCGGGGGTGGGGGAGGAGGGACACTTTATACACTTAACTCCGGGGGTGGGGGGAGGAGGGACACATTATACACTTAACTCCGGGGGTGGGGGGAGGAGGGACACTTTATACACTTAACTCCGGGGGTGGGGGAGGAGGGACACTTTATACACTTAACTCCGGGGGTGGGGGGAGGAGGGACACTTTATACACTTAACTCCGGGGGTGGGGGAGGAGGAACACTTTATACACTTAACTTCGGGGGTGGGGGGAGGGAGGACACTTTATACACTCAACTCCGTGGGTAGGGGGAGGAGGGACACTTTATACACTTAACTTCGGGGGTGGGGGGAGGGAGGACACTTTATACACTGAACACCGGGGGTGGGGGGATGGAGGACACTTTAGACACTCAACTCCGGGGGTGGGGGGACGGGGGACACTTTATACACTGAACTCCGGGGGTGGGGGGAGGAGGGACACTTTATACACTTAACTTCGGGGGTGGGGGGAGGGAGGACACTTTATACACTCAACTCCGTGGGTGGGGGGAGGAGGGACACTTTATACACTGAACACCCGGGGTGGGGGGAGGGGGGACACTTTACACACTCAACTCCGGGGGTGGGGGGACGGGGGACACTTTATACACTGAACTCCGGGGGTGGGGGGAGGGGGAAACTTTATACACTGAACACCTGGGGTAGGGGGAGGGGGGACACTTTATACACTGAAATCCGGGGGGGGGGAGGGGGACACTTTATACACTGAAATCCGGGGGTGGGGGGAGGGGGGACACTTTATACACTGAAATCCGGGGGTGGGGGAGGGGGGACACTTAAGTATATACATAAGTATATGAATAAATATGTGTTAAATCTAGACGAAATCCATTGATGACGAGTCTTCGGACCTGAAATCGACTTGGATTGTTGGATTATTACCTTGTTTTTTGGATTGTTAAGTAATGCCCTGTATAAGTGCTACTTAACATTAAAATTGAAAGTAATGTGAACATGACCGTGAAGCCTCGGGCTGTAAACATCAAAGATATAAACAGAGTTATCGTCAGCCTAACTTGTAGATAAGAGAAGCAATTCACGTTAACTCATAAACAGCTCTGGTCGTGGCGACGTACTTACGACTTTGAATATAAACAATAGATCAACGGCTGTTAAAACTATACTGAGCTAAATAAACTGTGTCAGAAAACTGACGAGCATTTACTCCCATTTAAACCAAAGTGCAATCGATACATAAATGCAAGGTTTGTTTTAATGTTATATCCACTCCGTGGAAGGCGAATCCGCTTTGATCACTAGCCTTTATATTTATTATATAAAGTATATTAATTTGCATAGTCTTATACAATTTTCAATCAAATCCGTTGCAATGTCAATTGCTACATATGCAATAGTTTTGATACATAAGGAGGGAATCTCCGCTATTCCCCCCAGGGTTAAGTGTAAAGATATTCCAGTTACATGGATTCTCTATTGATCAAATAAAAATGACCTACATATCACAATTTTTAATAACAACAAGGAATAAATATTATTTGTTGATTCTCTCTAAGAATTGCATTGAACAACACTCCGTATTTACCGCCAATGAAGACTATTCCAATTTCTCCGCAACTATTTTCTCGTAAACAAATTATTCAAGATAATCATATATTCAGTTTTTGAGCTTTTTTAATCGTGATAGCTGCATTTTTATTTCAGTACATTGTTATGGGAAAAATAAAACTGAAACGTTTGGATGAATAGTTGTAGATTCCTCATTCTGTGAAAAACTGAAATACCATTTTGTTAGATACCTAAAATATAATATACCACCAAATTTAAATTAATTCGGCTGGAATCATTTTAAATATATTTTCGTTTACTAATTTTAGCGATTTATGACAAAATATAAAATTTCGGAACACTATGAATTTGGACCTATAAACTAAATGTCATCAAAATCGGGCCATTGCACCAGGGTGGTCCCTAGATATGGGTCCAGACAGACAGAGAAACCCTTTTTTCCAAGAGGCATTAATGAAAACTAATATTTTCACTAATAACACAAACTCACAAATGTTGGCGGAAACATTCTACATAAGTTTTACATATGTATACTATGAATGGGGACAGAAAGTCAAACCGTTATGATTACATTATTAAAACATAATTCGCGTTGTTTAAATATACTTTTTGTATAACAATTTACTTTTTTTACATTATTTACGTATAATGTTCACAAATTATGCCATAATCAAGATAAAATTCGGTAAATTATGTTTAAATCGTAACAATTTTGTTTTAAAAACCGGAAGAATTTACTTTTTGCGAATTTCCCCTATAGGGAAGAAGCTATTACCGTAGTCAGCATGGTAAGACCTAGGCCCGGGACCGTGATAACTTTTAGTTTTGAGGTCCCCAGATGCCAAAAACGCCATTCGTTCAAAACTGTGTGTGTGTGTGTGTGTGTGTGTGTGTGTGTGTGTGTGTGTGTGTGTGTGTGTGTGTGTGTGTGTGTGTGTGTGTGTGTGTGTGTGTGTGTGTGTGTGTGTGTGTGTGTGTGTGTGTGTGTGTGTGTGTGTGTGTGTGTGTGTGTGTGTGTGTGTGTGTGTGTGTGTGTGTGTGTGTGTGTGTGTGTGTGTGTGTGTGTGTGTGTGTGTGTGTGTGTGTGTGTGTGTGTGTGTGTGTGTGTGTGTGTGTGTGTGTGTGTGTGTGTGTGTGTGTGTGTGTGTGTGTGTGTGTGTGTGTGTGTGTGTGTGTGTGTGTGTGTGTGTGTGTGTGTGTGTGTGTGTGTGTGTGTGTGTGTGTGTGTGTGTGTGTGTGTGTGTGTGTGTGTGTGTGTGTGTGTGTGTGTGTGTGTGTGTGTGTGTGTGTGTGTGTGTGTGTGTGTGTGTGTGTGTGTGTGTGTGTGTGTGTGTGTGTGTGTGTGTGTGTGTGTGTGTGTGTGTGTGTGTGTGTGTGTGTGTGTGTGTGTGTGTGTGTGTGTGTGTGTGTGTGTGTGTGTGTGTGTGTGTGTGTGTGTGTGTGTGTGTGTGTGTGTGTGTGTGTGTGTGTGTGTGTGTGTGTGTGTGTGTGTGTGTGTGTGTGTGTGTGTGTGTGTGTGTGTGTGTGTGTGTGTGTGTGTGTGTGTGTGTGTGTGTGTGTGTGTGTGTGTGTGTGTGTGTGTGTGTGTGTGTGTGTGTGTGTGTGTGTGTGTGTGTGTGTGTGTGTGTGTGTGTGTGTGTGTGTGTGTGTGTGTGTGTGTGTGTGTGTGTGTGTGTGTGTGTGTGTGTGTGTGTGTGTGTGTGTGTGTGTGTGTGTGTGTGTGTGTGTGTGTGTGTGTGTGTGTGTGTGTGTGTGTGTGTGTGTGTGTGTGTGTGTGTGTGTGTGTGTGTGTGTGTGTGTGTGTGTGTGTGTGTGTGTGTGTGTGTGTGTGTGTGTGTGTGTGTGTGTGTGTGTGTGTGTGTGTGTGTGTGTGTGTGTGTGTGTGTGTGTGTGTGTGTGTGTGTGTGTGTGTGTGTGTGTGTGTGTGTGTGTGTGTGTGTGTGTGTGTGTGTGTGTGTGTGTGTGTGTGTGTGTGTGTGTGTGTGTGTGTGTGTGTGTGTGTGTGTGTGTGTGTGTGTGTGTGTGTGTGTGTGTGTGTGTGTGTGTGTGTGTGTGTGTGTGTGTGTGTGTGTGTGTGTGTGTGTGTGTGTGTGTGTGTGTGTGTGTGTGTGTGTGTGTGTGTGTGTGTGTGTGTGTGTGTGTGTGTGTGTGTGTGTGTGTGTGTGTGTGTGTGTGTGTGTGTGTGTGTGTGTGTGTGTGTGTGTGTGTGTGTGTGTGTGTGTGTGTGTGTGTGTGTGTGTGTGTGTGTGTGTGTGTGTGTGTGTGTGTGTGTGTGTGTGTGTGTGTGTGTGTGTGTGTGTGTGTGTGTGTGTGTGTGTGTGTGTGTGTGTGTGTGTGTGTGTGTGTGTGTGTGTGTGTGTGTGTGTGTGTGTGTGTGTGTGTGTGTGTGTGTGTGTGTGTGTGTGTGTGTGTGTGTGTGTGTGTGTGTGTGTGTGTGTGTGTGTGTGTGTGTGTGTGTGTGTGTGTGTGTGTGTGTGTGTGTGTGTGTGTGTGTGTGTGTATGTGTGTGTGTCCGTGAGCACGATAACTCTCGTAAAAATAATCCGATTTTGACGAAATTTGGTATAAACGTGTAAAGCAGCATTTATGACCTTAAGTTCGAAAACCTGACAGATCGACCTATCCGAAGGGGTATTTTTGGGGGGGGTTTGTACCACAAAAATGTTTTTTTGGAGTTTTTTACATATAATTTTTGAAAAAGTCAAATTTTAGTTTTTTCATTGGATTCAGCTTAAAAAGACGCACAATTTGGTGTTTTGCTCATTACTCTATGTCAAATGGTTACAGAGATATTGAATGTGCTAAACGCAGTACGTTGTCCAATGTTATTCTTATGGAGAATAAGAAAAATTGTATATCTCGCTTATTTATCAACATACCCTGATGAAATTTGGTATATTGGTTCATATCGTTGTGGTCTAGTGATAATTGCACAAAAAAAATTGTTGACCCATAGTTCCCGTAGCAGCAAACCTGCGTACTCAGCCCCATATTATTCTTTTGGAGAATAAGTAACGTCTTATCTTCCTTAATTATGAACATATATTAATAAAATTTGGTATGTGACTTTACCTACTTGAGTTATATTGATATTTTTATAAAACCCCATTTTTTTGTTTGCTTCAGCAAACCTGCATACTCAGCCGCCATGTTATTCTTATGGAGAATAATTAAAATTCCATAAATCATTTATTTATGAATGTATATTGATGAAACTTGGTATGTGGTATGAAGATAAATATATTTGCATTGGAAATTCGCTGAGTACGCAGGTTTGCCGCTACGGGGGTATTTTAATTATTTATTGTTTATTAAAAACTAGTAGTAACTCATGTTTTACATCGATTTAGTATTCAAATCGGTCTGTAATCTGCTTATCAGCTATCAGATCGAACGATGTAGTTATACGGTAATTAAGACCGTCTTCGCGACCCTGACATAATAAATATAGCGATACCTCTGCCCAATCGACACTTCAATCACATGCAGCACCAATCAACTCGGTCGTAATGTCCTTTCAGAAATAAACAGTCGTACAATGTGGAATTTAAAGCGAATTGTAATAAGTTATTGATCACTAAATGTGCTCCTAGCACACTACATTTTGATCTCTTACTTTTAGAACGTTTGGAATAAGGGTATTAGTAAATTGTGTTCAAACAGAGTTTAACATTTTCAAAATGGAACGAGAACAAGGCATTTGAAAGTCGACACCGGTCGAATGGGAGAAGCAGAAAGAAAAGCAAAGTCTGCTGGTGATGGACTTGCAACTGCAACTGCGTTGGCCTCAGTTGAGATCAGGGGCCCAATTTGAAACGGGCGAGTAGTGACAACTCACATACCAGCTTATTTTGGCATTGTTTTAATTCACCACGTAAAATGGGAATTGACAGCTGAGTTATCTGTCAAATCAAATGGCCAAATGTAAACACTGACACATATACTAGTTTATAAACATTTTATGGCTTTGGGTAAATATATGGGGGTGTATATATTTACTTACTTTTTGAACATTTTAAAAACGCATCATAGGTTATCGAGTGTATTTACAAATCTTTAATTGACAAGTAAACATAACACAGTAAGGCAGCCTGCTCTTGATTGCCTTTGTTATTTCCTTCTAACAGTAAGAAGAAGAAGAAGAAGAAGAAGAAGGTCATTCTAGTCAACACACCAGCTTTTGCCTGGGGAGTATAATTGGGTGAGTTGGTGAGTGATTCCGTAAAAAGATCGATCCATAGCAAATCTATCAATGTTAAATATACATTATAATTTAAAATACCAACTTGAATCTTGTATAGTTGGGTGTAATTTACTGAACAGTTACCTAAATAGTAACTGTGCGTTTATGTATTGATCTGAAAAACAAAATTAGTGATTTGTATGACTCATTCACTCATTCACTCACTTTACTGCCATTACTCACGCATTTCAAAAACAGGCCCCCAGATGCGGAGCGTTCGCATCACACACGTTAAAACAACGCAGTGATCCCAACATTTAAAAATACCCCCGTCGCAGCAAACCTGCATACTCAGCGAATTTCCAATGGAGATATAAATGTCTTAATACTACATAAAGTCACTTACCAAGTTTCATAAAAATATATTCACAAATAAGCAATATATATCATTTTAATTATTCCCCATAAGAATAACATTGGGGTTGAGTACGCAGGTTTGCTGCATCGAGGAACACAAAAAATGGAGTTTTATGCTAATATCAATATAACTCAACTAGGTGAAGTCATATACCAGTTTTTATTCATTTATGTCCATAATTAAGGGAGACATAGCATTCAATTATTATCCATAAGAATAACATGGGGCTGAGTACGCAGGTTTGCTGCTACAAGAGCCTTTGAAAAAATTTTTTTTGAGAAAATACCAATGCACCACAACTAGATGAAGCCGTATACCAAGTTTCATCAGTGTACGTTCATAAATAAGCGAGATATAAAATTTTTCTTTTCCTCCATAAGAATAACATTAGACAACGTACTGTGTTTAGCACTTTCAATATCTCGGTAACCAATTGACGTAGAGAAATGATCAAAATACCAAATTGTGTGTTTTTTTAAGCTGGATCCAATGGTAAAAACTAAAATTTGACTATTTCCAAAATTATATGGAAAAAATCCATGAATGGTGTTTTTGGGGTCTGGGGACCTCAAAACGAAAAGTTATCATGGTCCCGGGCCTAGGTCTTACCATGCCGACTACAGTAATAGCTTCTTCCCTATAGGGGAAATTCGCTAACTTCCCTATAGGGGAAATTCGCTAAAAACAACTGTAGTACCATCATACAAAATATTGTTCCTTAGGGTGAACATATCGGCCTTGGTTATGCACATTTTACAACAACTGAAGAGTAATGAATAAGACACTAGAGCAAGAGGCGCGCAAGTTGGCACTCGAATACTATTCATTCCAACCACTTGTACACTAGCCGCAATAACAAGAATGTTGATCTAATGTGCCGCTTGTTAGTGAATTTCCTTTGGAAAGTGAACTATTAGCATGACCCGCACGGTGAAACTTAAGCCCGGGACCACCATAGATGTTCCTAACGTGACCCTCTGAACACGTTTTGGGGGGTCGTTCAAAATTTTATATATATATATATATATATATATATATATATATATATATATATATATATGTATATATATAAAGACGTATATATATATATATATGTGTGTGTGTGTGTGTGTGTGTGTGTGTGTTTGCACTCTAGCGGTCGCATTTTTTGTCCGATTTACTTCAAATTTGGTAGGGACGTTCCTTTCTGTAATCAGTTGGGAAAAGTTCGTTCGGCAAAACAATCGGAAAACTTTAAACCCCCTTTTTGGGGGATCAATCTTTCAAATTTAGAGTTTTTGGGCCAAAAAAGGGTCAGAAAAGCCCCAGATGAAAAATCAAAGCATTTAAAAATATGGGAATTAGAGAGGCGAAAGTTTTAAGCCCTCTCTCGTCTTTCTAGCTTAAATATTTACCGAGTTATTAAAGAAAATGTGTATCGACCAAACACAGTACGTTGTCTTATGGGGGTTTTACATTTGAAAAGCCTGTTATTCCTTTGTTAGAGTACTTTTACCATCCCCAGCAACCTCACGTCTACTTTCAAGCCTGTCTGGACCTTCTCCTAACCTTATAATGCGCAAAATTGTATTCCCAGATATGCAAGTAAATGAAACCAGGAGTATCAGAACAGCCAAAAAATCAGTGTTTCCAGATTTCAATAAAAATTGAACAAATGTATGTTTTTACATTGATTTTGAGTTTTACAAGTTTTTATGTGGAAATTCACTTCCCTCACGTCAGCGTGCTGCGTGCGAACTCGATTACAATTTACTCACATTGTCAGATGGTGTTTGTTTACAAATAATTTATTCAACTTTTGTTGTAAATTCAACAGATTAGATGTTGAAATAACTAAACACTTGAGGCAAAAACTGAATTCTTTTTTCAGAATATTATACAATACAAGTAAAATAAATAGCCTACAAAAATTGAGTTACTCGAATACATTATTTATAAGGATGCATCTGCCTGTAATAAAAATTGTCACCGTTTGAATACAAGCAGTATAGTTGGAAGTATTTTCTTTAAATCCGTCACAATTGATATTGCAGATGGCAACATACATCAACAACTGGTCGGAGAAACACAATAAAGAAACAAAACATATGGGAGATATGTTTTTTAAAGACTGAACTTTATGCTTGTTTGCAAAAAGGTTATAGTTTGATTATTTATGTTTGTGCCAACTAATGTGCTTCTTCATCGACCTTTAATTTATTTGATTCTTAATTTATAATGAACCTATGACAGTTTATCTGTTTACCAGACACAAGAAAAAACACACCCACATTTGACTCAAACGCGAACACGCGGAATCGCGGAATCGCAAGTTTCATGTAGACATCGTGGGACTATTGACTCCCAGACTGAGACCAAAGATTAAACTTCAAGTACGTTTAAATTAGGCTGAAACTGAATTTGCTTTTGCCAATTATATATGGCATTAATTATGCTAATCAGGGTATTATGGTGTTGTTATTCCACAACTCGAATGGCTGCAACGCAACTTCGCGGTGTTCCAAAATGAATTATATCCGTGCAAATAGTTTAGTACGTTTATTTCAATCTGTCTTTAGGCAAAACACATAACAAAAGGGAACAAAATTATGAACTAGTTTGTTATTTATTTTGATAAGGTTGTTCATAACAGACCATAACAGAAGGTTTAAACTTTTAAACAAATTACCGTACAGTCACTATCGTATATCGTATAAGTTGTAGTATTTTTAGCGAATTTCCCCTATAGGGAAGAAGCTATTACCGTAGTCGACATGGTAAGACCTCGGCCCGGGACCATGATAACTTTTCGTTTTGAGGTCCCCAGATGCCGAAAACACCATTCGTTCAAAACTGTGTATATTTATATATATATATGTGTGTGTCCGTGAGCACGATAACTCTCGTAAAAATAATCCGATTTTGACGAAATTTGGTATAAACGTGTAAAGCAGCATTTATGACTTTAAGTTCGAAAACCAGACAGATCGACCAATTCGAAGGGGTATTTTGGGGGGGGGTTTGTACCCCAAAAATGGGTTTGTTGAGTTTTTACATATCATTTTTGAAAAAGTCAAATTTAAGTTTTTTCATTGGATTCAGCTTAAAAAGACGCACAATTTGGTGTTTTGCTCATTACTCTACGTCAAATGTTCACAGAGATCTTGAAAGTGTTAAACACAGTACGTTGACCAATGTTATTCTTATGGAGAATAAGAACAACTGTATAGCTCGCTTATTTATCAACATATCCTGATGAAACTTGGTATATTGCTTCATATCATTGTGGTCTATTGATATGTGTACTACAAACATTCTTTGGCCGATAGTTCCCGTAGCAGCAAACCTGCGTACTCATCCCCATGTTATTCTTATGGAGAATAAGTAACGTGTTATCTCCCTTAATTATGAACATAAATTAACAAAATTTGGTATGTGGCTTTACCTACTTGAGTTATATTGATATTTGTATAAAACCCCATTTTTAGTGAATTTCCTTTGGAGAGTGAACTATTAGCATGACCCGCACGGTGAAACTTAAGCCCGGGACCACCATAGAAGTTCCTAACGTGACCCCCTGAACACGTTTTGGGGGGTCGTTCAAAATTTTATATATATATATGTATATATATATATATATAGACATATATATATATATATATATATATATATATATATATATATATATATATATATATATGTATATATATATGTGTGTTTGCACTCTAGCGGTCGCATTTTTTGTCCGATTTACTTCAAATTTGGCAGGGACGTTCCTTTCTGTAATCAATTGGACAAGTTCGTTGGGCAAAACAATCGGAAAACTCTAAACCCCTTTTTTTGGGGATTAATCTTTCAAATTTTGAGTTTCTGGGCCCAAAAAGGGTCAGAAAAGCCCCGTATGTAAAATGAATGCATGTAAAAAGATGGGAATTAAAGAGGCGAATATTTTAAGCTCTCTCTCGTCATTATAGCATAAATATTTACCGAGTTATTAAAGAAAATGTGTATCTACCAAACACAGTGCGTTGTCTTATGGGGATTTTACATTAGAAAAGCCTGTTATTCATTTGTTGGTGTACTTTTATCATCCCCAACAAACTCACGCCTACTTTAAAGCCTGACTGGACCTTCTCCTAACCTTCTAATGCGCAAAATTGTATTCCCAGCATTGCAGGTAAATAGAACCAGGAGCATCAGAACAGCCAAAAAACCCAAAGTTTTCAGATTTGAATAAAAGTTGGAATAAATGTATGTTTTAAACTGATTTTGAGTTTTTATAGTTTTTTAAGTGGAAATTCACTTCCCTCACGTCAGCGTGCTGCGTGCGAACTCGTTTTCCTTGCTTCAGCAAACCTGCGTACTCAGCCGCCATGTTATTCTTATGGAGAATAATTAAAATGTTATAAATCGTTTATTTATGAATGTACATTGATGAAACTTGGTATGTGGCTTTATGTGGTATTAAGTTAAATATATATGCATTGGTAATTCGCTGAGTACGCAGGTTTGCTGCTACGCGGGTATTTACGAAATGATCGTACCTCTGGATCACTAAAACAATGTCTTGAGACTTTAGTTGAGCAGAACATTAGAATGACAGCTGCTAGTCCGCGAAAATAGCACCCGCGCTGCCTAGCGGTCTACGCTTAACATTGGCCTCATGGAGTTTCCGGGAAAGAATAAATTTCAGTGTAAATTGAAAATTATTTCAGTGTCTACCGTGAACAAAATCTACTTAAAATTCAGATTACGTGTTCACGGACGGATTTTTGTAATTTAAGTGCAAAAATAGGAGTGTTCAAAGTTTTAGTTCTCGAAGGGATGGTGAACCGCCACGTTCTGATATATACAATCGTAGGGGAATCGTCAACAGGTGGACCGATGCTTCTTGGTGTCAAATGCTTAATACAAAGATTATTTGTAAATATTCGTTAATTGATGATGGATAATTTGTAAACACTATAACACCCTGAATTACGACCCTACACCACAGATGCAAACTTTGTTCACCTTTTGCTAGGTCTGAAAATTAGTTTAAATCCAGAATTAATTTGGTTTGCTGAACTGTTTTCTTTCCAGACATGGCTCTGCCCTGAGGCACACGCTACAGACGTAAACAATTACTGATGCATGTCTGACCTTTTATTGATGGGTAAAATCCTCTACTGAGGCTGAGTGAATAATATTGTTTGTTAAAGACATTTTAATTTTCTATCAGATTTAGGAATATGATCTCCACCTCGAATCACGCGGTTATTTAGTTAAAATTCAATTTTCTTCGTCAGGAGCACAATTAAGTGAGTGTGTTCTAAATAATTCCTAGTTATTATTACTTCCACGAAAAATACAGTTCAAACATTTTAACATTTTGTAGAATAATTTCAGGCATGTACCCAAAACACAAATTGAAATGTTATCAGGTAAAAAATCAATTCTCTCCATCAAAAACTTAATTTAGGGTTTTCTATTTGCATTTACTATTTATTCATTTGTTGCCAGTTGTTTGAAAATAAACATAAGTCATTACGTTTGTTACAATGAGGAGTTCGCAGTATTGCAACGCTATCACATGACGCTTCTAAAAATGTTATTGAGTGCTCCGACATGCTTACAAAATGTACAACACGTTAGGTTTTGCCAGCTTGAAAATAATTAAGTATAAATTTGTCTTGTTAATAGTAACATTTTTTTGTACATGTAACACAAAAAATAAAACCTCCTAATATTTCTAAGGGCACTTTTAATAACCATAACAACCCCCCCCCCCCTTTATGGGTATAATCATTGTCTAGGATAATTTATTTACAACACTGTTTTAAATTAGTTAAATTTTTTTATTATTTTGTTAAAACGAATATTACATACAAAATCATTACTTTTTTATACACTGTTTTTTAGTGAATAGAATTCCTCTTAGAATTTAATAATAATTTATCGTTTTTATGGCATTGGATAGAGCCTGAAGGAGTTCCCGCTTTAATTAGTAAGACAATCAAACGTAAGAGAAGCATCTAAGCCGTCCTCGAAATTCCTACTTTGTCCATAAGACTAACATAGGAGATAAATAACTTAATTTAACTACATACTAAAACGGTTTTTGTTGCAGTATGTAGAACAGATTCAAAGTAATAACAGATGTTCAAAGTTGACTTTAATTAAAATATTTTAAATGGAAACATAATTTTCATGACGCTACGTTATGAGGGTGAGGGTGTGAGTGGTTATACAGTCCAAAGAGGGTAATGGGCAAAGTGGGTTTGCTTTGCCTATTGTAACATACTGAGACTGAAGGCCGAGGTAATATTTTACAATACCATAGGTTGTGTCCCTAGATAGGCGTGGATAAAGCATATATGACAGCTAAGCTAATACAGACATACAGCTATTTTGTCTATGCTCCATTTCGAGCAACATATTTAATAGTTACTAACGAACGAATCATTTACATGACAATGTAGTAAACGCGGACACATTCACTCGGTGTGGAGTTTCCAAAAATGTTATCACTGCATTTTTGAAATACTACGTAAAGAAACTCAAGATAACCCAAAGCTCTTCAGAAGTACGTAAATGTTTGACATTTAGGGTAAGGATTATTGTCAACGTGTACTGCAGCGGCGGCTTATGAACCTAGCCCCAATATTTGCCTGACAAGGCCAACTTTCTAGATAAGACGCGATAAAGACTTGCGCGGCGTTGCAGCCCGTTCGACTAGACCCACCAAATGCTACCCGGTTCTGAACACCCGACTCGGCTGATTATAAAAATTAAGCAGCAATTTAAGAGTTTTTAAGGACAAATTAAGGGCGAAGGAAATTGGCCGATGTTCAGCTTCATTTATGAATCAAGATACTTTATAGACGACTGTAAATACGTAATTGACAATCGTCATAAGTACGAACTACAACATGTATAAAATGTTAGGCTAGGCTGCTTAAAACAACCGACACGGATTTGGGCACAATACGAATCGGACACGCTATGCACATTAATGGCGCACAACTCAAAATGCCCACTCAACAAGGTAGTACAAATAATACAAATCACAGTATGTTGGGGCTGGCGAGTGATAATCGTTACTCTGTTACATTGTGATAGTATCTATATGAGTAGCGGATGTTATACAGGGTGATTGATATAAGTGTGCCAGCTGGTTTTCTTGAAAAGTACTAAGAGTTATTTAAAAAAGTTAAAAAGCAACTTCCCTGGATTTTTGGTTCTGTATAATCTTGTGATTTTGAAATTTTGATTTTATCCGCCATTTTTCCAATATAGCGGCCAACTTTAGTTTTGTTTACGAAGTGCCCATAGTTTTATTATTGAATCAGGTAGAAAACATAATTTTAAAACCTTTTTATTCTTTGTATTTTTTCACTAAACCTAACCATTAAGGTGATTTTTATTGTTTTTAGCATCTCACAGTAGGGGGAATTAGATGATTCAAAACCAGCAAAGGCGCGGTGAGGATGCGAGGATGCAAGGTCACCCCCCCCGTGACGTCATCCCCCCCGTGACGTCATCCCCCCCGTGACGTCATCCCCCCCGTGACGTCATCCCCCCCGACCAACATCAGCATGCAAGTGAGGAGCCCCCCCCCCCCGGTCGTCTGCGGCACTTTTCGTGATGACCTTGAACATGAGGAAAAAACTTTCGAAAATTAATAACTAGCCTATTTACTCACCGATTCCCACGGGACTTTTTCCAGAGTGTAGGCCTATCCCAGAGGAAGCGAATGACGTAAGAACCCCATAGATCCACCATTAAACAAGGCCGCTATTAATTTATAACCGCGTTTTCCTTATGGAATCTCAGCTGTTTACCTACCGATTCTTTGACCTGATCAGACGAAAGCGCATCTCCACGCCGTTTAACATGAACTTCTCCTGGTTGCACAGGTCGACATGCAGATGTCCGACCATGTCCGCGTACCGACTGCCCTTGATAAACTCCCTCCTATTCTTGAGCCCGGAATTAACCTCCTCAGTATCGTCCATGTACCCGGCATAGTCCTCATAGAACAACTCCGCGGTGAGGTGTGATGTCTTGGCATCACCTCCATAGGACAACAGGTTCTCCAGGTAGGCGCGATAGGCGTACGTGTTGTTCTGAGGAGACACCAGTTTGTTGTTCAGGTAAAGGTCCACTTGACTGAACAGCGAGTGCAGCCAGTTGTTAATCGGACCCACCTCTTTTATCGCTTGATCGCCCGTTACAGCGTCTCCGTTAGCCGATCTGATGGTAGCCTTCACATGCAGTAGCGTCTGTGACAGATCCGTATACTCGTCCCCATGACCCGGAACTATGAACTCCACGGGCGAGTCGTCTGTCAGGGAGGAGATGGGCTTGTACTGCACCCATTTACCGCTCTCTATACTGATCTGCGTGGGCGGTAGCGAGAACAGGTCCAACTCGGTCTTGACACACTCGCAAGACTTTTGATGTATGAACGACATTATCCAAAAATGTCCTTCACGGCACTCTTGCTCTTCTTACGTCGTACAACGGTCTTGCTTCTCCTCTTCTTAGCGACAAGTTTGGCGGGCTTCCTTTTCCTCTTGGGCGCAGCGCTCTTCTTCCTCGCTCCGAGGAGTTTCGCCAGAGACTGAGGAGTGACCTGCTGTACACGCCTCCTCTTATAGGTGCCACCACCGCTCAGCACGCGATCCAGTTTTTCATCAGCCCTGCGTTTCAGCAACCCGGTAAACTCTCTGAGCCGGGTGTTGGCCGCGACTCGGGGGTCGGCTTTGCCCGCCGCCACGTCGCCCAAGAAGCCCACACCGGACCTCAGCGCCTCCTTGCCCAGCGCCGATGCGCCAGATCTGATCAACGGGACCACTGTACGCATCAGCCCACCTAGGAAACTGCCGATGCCGTGACCGCGTTGGAAAGCGGCTCCTCTGAATACCGTGGACACTCCGTGCCCAGACTGCTGTTGACGGTAGTACGCCAGATAGGGGTCGTTCGGGTTCATTGCTGCTGCTGCTCTCTGCGCAGGTGAAGCTTCATGCACGTAGTCCCGAAGTGGAATGGCAGGTGGCGCCCGACGCTGTCCCTTAAATCGATTTCCACACTATCGAAAGAGCTCTTCATCAGCGGCACGTAGTGAGGGTCGGTGAAGTGTACGGTGGTACTCGCACCGTAGATGTAGTTTTTTGCGTCGATGTTCACAATCTTTAACAAGGGCGCAACAGTGTCGCCTACTAGCTGGGGTTCCACCAGGTCGCAGTACACGTACATGTGCGAAGGGATCCCGGCCAGTAAATTGGGCGGTCTTATAGCTTTTATATGTATGATCAAATCCACGTTGTGCACGTCGTATCCCAACTGTAACGCTAGGGTGGGGCTAAATTCCAGTTGCACCACAGTCTGGTCTATCGAGATCAATTCCACCTTCCCAGTCTCCTTGTCGTACTCAAACTGGCATTGGTACAAGTCCAATTTTGGAATGGCGTTGATGGCGTTGACCAGTTCATCGATGTCTTTATAGTTTCCGGCTTCCACCTTTACAGCGGTCAGTGCAGGCTTGTCGGTGGTGTCATCCTTAGTGTAGAGATACACGCGCGCGTCCTCCCCCACTGTGACAAACGAGCACGGGTAATGGGCCTCGACTAAAGCGACTTCCCATTCACCATCGCCACCCAATCGCACGACTGACGGTAGATGGGTGATGTAATTAGCCACGGAGTTGTTTGGATAATAGTCCATTGAGCTGTTGCTGGGCAACGTCAGGTACAGCTGTCTGCGCTTTGTCGTCATAGCAGCTGTTGCACTTCGGATGCGGGTACCCACGAGTTGAAGTCCTCTCCGTAACCGACCCACTTGACCAAGTAGCGCTTACTGCGGCCTCGCCCTTTGGTGTCCAGTATTTTATCTATTTGGTACAGGCGGTCCGGGGCGATCGTCACCTTTTGCATCTCGTGCTCGTAGAAGCGCCCTTCCAGCGGCGTCCCGTTCAGGTCGCGCAGCACGTACAATGGCAGAGGATGCGACCCGTATACGTGGTCCACCACGAACAGCTCCTTACTCCAGTTGGTCTCATAACCTTTGGCGAACGTGCCCTTCTCCTTGGCAATGCGCACCGTGTCGCCCGGCTCAAACCTGGGCTTGCGTCGCCGGATCGCCTTTCCATACTTGTGACGCCACACCTTGTACACCGTTTGACCATCGCCGCTGTCCGCGTCCACGGGTCGCAGGCCACCACCCAGGCTCCTGTGCGGACTGCGGTTGTAGGCGTCCACAAGCCTATCCAACACGTCGATGTAGCGATACGTGTTTTTGTAGGTTAGGTAGCGCCACATGCGGTTCTTGAGCGTGCGGTTGACTCGCTCCACCACCGCCGCCTTCACGTCGGGGTTCTGCGTGGTGACGTATGTGACACCGTGACTCTTGAACACTCGCTTGGTCGCGGCCCCGGTGAACTCCGTCCCCTTGTCGGTCTGTAGGCAGCGAGGAGTCGCCTCAGCGAATATTCCCTCGAACGCAGCAGCCACCTCAGGCCCGCTTTTCCTCTTCAGTGGTACCGTGAACAGCCGCTTGCTGAACACGTCTATCACAGTCAGCAGGTAGTTGACCCCGTCGTTGTGCTGGCTGAGACCGCGCATGTCGTTCAGGTCCGCCTGCCACAGCTCCCGAGGCCCGAACACGACGTAGCGGTTGCGAGGAAACCGCTTGCGCGCCGGCTTGTGCAACGTGTAGGTGTCCTGGGCGCGCAGCCAGTCGGCTACCCGACGTTTCGGTAGGCGCGCGGCTCTGGCCAGGGCGGCCACCTCGCCGAGGGAACCGGGCTGGCTCGGGTCGTAGTACAAATTCTCCATTACGGTGAGAACGGCTCCCAGTTGTCCAATGACGATTCCCGGTCGGGTTCCTCGGTTATTATCCTTCTTCGGGCCGCTGGAGGTCGCGGTCTCAGGCGGTCCAGTATCGGCGTCAACCTCGGTGACAGGGGTGTCGACGAGGCTGTCGTCGTGTCTCCCCAGGGGCTCGATGCCGAGTCCAGCCCCATGCCTAAGTAACGCAACGCCGTGGGATTGCTCACGTATTCTTTGGGCACGTTCATGTCCTTCAAGGCGGCCATCACTTGATGCCAGCCGGTAGGCAATCGATCCGCCCTTCGCGCTCTCACTATGCTGTGCGCGATGTCCACTATATTGGAATCGGGGATCTTCACCTTGTCCACGTACACCGCCCCACTGGCGTCCCAGGCGATGGGGCTGCCTTGCCGGGTCATGAATCGCAACAAGTTGCGCGCCACCGACCTGTAGATTTTTGAGAACGATTCCACAATGTCCTCCTCCGCCGAGGCGCTAGACTCGCGCTTCATCTGACTCGGACCCCCCGCCGCTTTCTCCTCCCTCTCCTAACCCTCGATGATTGACAGACCTATGGGTTGACGTTTAGCCGCGGAAAAGTGCAGGAACCGCTGTAACACCTGCTGATATTGTTTCCATTTCTCCGTATCGTCCAGCCGCTTGTCACTCAATATGCGATGCATCTCAGCGTCCAGGCTGGCTGGCTTATTGGCACTACCTGCTCCTCCTCTTGGTCCTGGTCCCGGTCCTTCTCGCAATCTCTCGATGAGCTCCTGCGGTACAACCACCATTTTCCTAGCGTACTCCATGTCCGATTAGCTTCTGCGCTAGAACGGGCAGAACAGCGTTCAACAGCAGAGGTAGGAGGATCCCTCCGCCCCGTTGGACGAGGTAGTGTCGCTTCTTGGCCCAACCCTCACCGCGTTTCACCAGCCGTCTGAGCGCCTGTTTGTGTTTGCTCAATTTGCGTTTGAGGCAGGGAGAAAGCGGTACGTTTCCGCGTAGCTCGTTATACGCGCACTCACACAATGACTTGATGCGACTCTTGTCACACGCTTTTAACAGGGCCTTGCGTTCTTTGGGCGTAGCGTGTATTAGGGCCCTCAGCAGCGCTGCGTCTTTCTTCACGCGGTGTGATATGATGACTGACACTGGCGTGCGCTCGGCCTATTTATCACTTCTTCTTGGGCAGGTACACGTAGTTCACCGGGTCGTCTGGGAAAAAGGCCGAACGTACGCGCATCTCTTCGGGCGTGGACTGTTTCAAGTCTATGAGCAGGTAGGCGTGCGGATCACGCGTGGCGTCCGCGTAAGCCTCCTCCACGAATTTGGGGTTTTCCCGATATACTTGACGGGCCAGGTGTTTGATCTGAGCGCGGTCCCTGGGATTCTTAAAACACACTATGTAATGAGCGTTCAGCGATATGTCGCGCTGACCCCTGCCCTGGTGAAACAGGTTTTGCGTGATGAAGAACACGCTCATGTTGCGGTGGTGTGAGCCCTTGGTGAACAGGTCCGCCACGCCGGGACCAGCCTCGCGCATCATGTCATCGACGATGACCAGGGCGGGCTCGCTACCGTCGTAGTCGTCCAGGTCTGGCAGGCCGGCTACGTAGCGCACGGCAGAGTCCGCACGGCTCTTACCACCGCCACCACCACTGCCATAGTGCCAAGTGATACGGGCGAACCGCGTATCGCACATGTGGTTGGCGTGCTCTATGAAGCGAGCCACGAAGTGCGACTTGCCGCTGCCCGAGGGCCCGGCCACGATGGCGGTGAACGGGTGTTTCCACCTCAAGTCCATGGTGTCTACTGACTGCCATGCACCGCCACCTCGGCTCTTAAAACTAAATTCTTTTCTTGCTTTTTTTTTATTTGATTTCTTTTTAATTTTTTTAATATTGAAGGGAAATAAGGGAATAAGGAATACCATTTATTTATACAAATTCGAGGAGGACTTTTACTGCTTGGAGAGCTGCTCCTCTTCACAAGGCTCATCCTCGGCCTCACGCCAACGTTATACTGCGTGATGGTGTTATCGTCCAGGACTGCAAGGTACCGCCGAGGCATGTAAATGCGAATCGGATCATCGCCGACAAGACCCTCCAAGGTGGCCATCACCGCCTCGCCGTACGGTGTGTCCACTCGCTCAAACGAGCGAATGGGATACACCACGTTCTCCTGTAGGTCTACGATGCGGGTGTAACCCGCGGCCTTGCAGCTGTTGAGAGCTGTCCTGAGGTCCATCTTCTGGTCCGTGTTGAGCATGGCGCAGCGGCTGGATGCAGAATAACCGGCTCTCGCCACCGAGTCGCCTTTTATTGGCGGTGTCTACGTGCCGACTCGCGCGTATCAACAACATGATGACATAGTTACTCGCTCAATTCCAGGAAGGGTGATGTAATGGAAAGCTTTACTGCGTAAACAAGTGGATTGTTCTAGAAGCGTCTCGGTTATCAACTGCTTGGTGGAAGTTTCCACGATCAATTCCAGGAAGGGTGACGTAATGGAAATCTTTACTGCGTAAACAAGTGGATTGTTCTAGAAGCATCTCGGTTATCAACTGCTTAGTGGAAGTTTCCACGCTCTCTCGTTTACTGGGTAGCGCGCCTGGAGTGTGCGCTCCTCTTGGTTTTCCCTGAGATGACGCAATCGGTCTTTCGCCAGGTGGGTAGAGGAGTAGCGGTCCTAGTGATCCCGTCGTATCTTGACTCTCCCGTCTCGCTATTTGCCAGCCATAGGTTTTGCAATCTGGATAGCAGGTCCTCTAGACATATGCAGATTTCATCGTTTCGCTCCTCGTCCAAGTACAAGCCGCAACTGAACGTGGGGGACCTCCTTTGAACACATTCATCTTCAACAGTACATTACCGCTGTTGGTAGGGTTCTTCACAGTGTACTGATATCCGCCAGCGGACCAGCACAGTGTCGGGGAATCGATAGGCACTTCCTTCCTCTTTACAGTCCACCCATCGAGCTTTTTCTTCTTTGACGCACATCCCTGCTGTACTGGCGGTGCGTTGGCGTTCTCATCGTTCATTGCGTTCAGCTCCTCTAGGAAGGAGCGGATCGTTTGGTCCACTTCAGCTGCACTGACTCCGTTTCCGTTCATGGTGACGTCTCAAACAACACTGAGGTCGCACGCGCGGCTCTGCCTCGGTTTTATACCCAGGTTGCACGCTTCAGCGAACCTTCTAGAAGCTTCCAGAAACGTGAGAGGTGGTCTATCGCTGACGGGGGGGGGATCCTCATGCCAGGCGGATCCTCATGTTCAAGTTTATAAGTAAACTTTTTATTTTTATTTCTTTTTAAGGAATGAGGTTAAGGGTAAAAGAAGTCTTTATTACCGGAAAAAACATGTAGTGGGTTAAAGGTAATCGGTTATTGTCCAGGTCCTCTGACATTCTCCTGGACATCCAGCACTGCCATTCTACCATGGTTAAGGGTGAACTGCAACTCTTGTAAAACCTCGTCCCACTGCGCCGGGTCGCCCGGGTCGAAACGACGAAAGGACATTAAGGGTCCAGCTGGGCCCCACCACCCCGGCCTGAGGAAGATATGTGCACCTCTCCTCATCGCCTCCTCGACCCTAATCCTCGTGGGGGTAAGGAACTCTGGCCCTAGCAGAAGGTAGCGGTGGAAGTTGGGTTCATCGACAAACACCTCCACCGTAGCGATATCCATCGTGAAAGGGGCTCTGGTCAAGACTAACTCAGAAACAGCAATACTTCGTCCGCACAGTAAGAGCTCCAAAGACAAACTGACGAAACCCTTGAGGGGTCTGGAAGGCCGCTGATGAGTAAACAGCCCCGGGCGGCCACGTAGGCCCTAGCACGCGCCTCGACACGTGACTCCGCGGAGCCGCTCGCAGTTTGGCTTAGTCAAGCCGGCATACAACGTGTAACGAAGTCACATCAAATTCGGTCGGCAAACAGCCGAGATCCCATGAGGAAAACGCGTTTAAAAATTAATAGCGGGCCCGTTTAACGGTGGATTCTCAATTTTCTTTAAGGGATGGTTTACTTAGGCCGCCGCCTGACATGTGGTGAAGTTTCATCAAAATCGGTCGGTAAACAGCTGAGATCCCATAAGGAAAACGCGTTTAAAAATTAATAGCGGGCTTGTTTAACGGTTGATTTTCAATTTTCTTTAAGGGATGGTTTACTTGGGCCGCCGCCCGACATGTGGTGAGGTTTCGTCAAAATCGGTAGGTAAACAGCTGAGATCCCATAAGGAAAACGCGGTTATAAATTAATAGCGGCCTTGTTTAATGGTGGATCTATGGGGTTCTTACGTCATTCGCTTCCTCTGGGATAGGCCTACACTCTGGAAAAAGTCCCGTGGGAATCGGTGAGTAAATAGGCTAGTTATTAATTTTCGAAAGTTTTTTCCCCATGTTCAAGGTCATCACGAAAAGTGCCGCAGACGACCGGGGGGGCTCCTCACTTGCATGCTGATGTTGGGGGGGGATGACGTCACGGGGGGGGGTGACCTTGCATCCTCGCATCCTCACCGCGCATTTGCTGGTTTTGAATCATCTAATTCCCCCTACTTCTCACCTTATGAGTAGCTCTGGATGCTAAACAGCTAGGTTTTGGAAAGAAACACCAAGAATAAAATCGTTTTAAAATTACGTTTTCTACCTGATTCAATAATAAAACTTTGGGAATTTCATAAGAAAAACTAAACCTAGAAAAACAAGTTTGCCACCATATTGGAAAAATGGCGGATAAAATAAAAATTTCGAAATCACAAAATTATACAGAACCAAAAATACAGGGATGTTGCTTTTTGAATTTTTTAATAGCTCTTATAATTTTCAAGGAAAACAGCTGGCATACTTATATCAATCACCCTGTATATGCGGTAAATATGATTTATAGAGTTTATTTTATTTCGCAATAGTCGGAAAGACCATTTGAAAGATAGATGTGCATGAAACAAATATTGAAGTGTCCAGAAAACAATATTTTAAGTTCCTGAGAGAGACACAAATATAGGGTATAAAGTTACGTGCATAGTAACCAGTAATACAATAAAGGCACGAAAAACAATACGTTTTACAGTTCACTATCGTTTGAACCACAACAGTTAGGAAAACGATTTTAACAGTGTCCTTGTTAGCGAATTTCCCTAATAGGGAAGAAGCTATTAGCGTAGCCGGCATGGTAAGACGTAGGCCCGGGACCATGATAACTTTTCGTTTTGAGGACCCCAGGTGCCAAAAACACCATTCGTTCAAAACTGTATGTATGTGTATCCGTGATGTGTATATGTGAGCACGATAACTCTCGTAAAAATAGTCCGATTTTGACGAAATTAGGTATTAACGTGTAAAGCAGCATTTATGACTTTAACTTGAAAAACCAGACGGGGTACTTCAAACCTATCCAAAGGGGTATTTTTTATGGGGGGGGGGGGGTTGTACCCCAAAAATGTTTTTTTTGAGCTTTTTACATATCATATTTGAAAAAGTCAAATTTTAAGTTTTTCCATTAGAATCAGCGTAAAAAGACGCACAATTTGGTGTTTTGATCATTGCTCTACGACAAATGGTTACAGAGATATTGAAAGTGCTAAACACAGTACGTTGTCCAATGTTATTCTTATGGAGAATAAGGAAAATTGTATATCTCGCTTATCAACGTATCCTGATGAAACTTGGCATATTGCTTCATATCGTTGTGGTATATTGATATTTGCACTAAAATACATTTTTTTGGCCGATAGTTCCCATAGCAGCAAACCTACGTACTCAGCTCCCATGTTATTCTTATGGAGAATAAGTAATGTGTTATCTCCCTTAATTATGAACATAAATTAATAAAATTTGGTATGTGGCTTTACCTTCTTGAGTTATATTGATATTTGTATAAAACCCAATTTTTTGTGTTCCTTGCTTCAGCACCCCTGCATACTCAGCCGCGACGTTATTCTTATGGAGAATAGTTAAAATGTCATAAATCGTTTAATTATGAATATATATTGATGAAACTCGGTATGTGGCTTTATGTGGTATTAAGATACATATGTATGCATTGGAAATTCGCTGATTACGCAGGTTTGCTGCTACGGGGGTATTTTGGTAATCTGGTGCCTTGAACTCCCGTCACACCAAAACAACTAGTGTTTAATATTAAGCACTTCATACAATCAATACATAGTTATCAAAATTGATATAACTAGTGAGTCACATATCAAAAAGTTTTCTTTATCATTACAACAATGATTTTAGCACGTTTCTGGAAACTAATAATGACTTAACTTATAATACTCGATAATAAATAGCAGAGCGCATTTTAAAAGTTAAATTTACGAATTATAACTTCCGTAAAAGATAAGAATACAGCAGGGACTATAGATGGAGTGACATCAGGTTCTATATAAAATGTGATATTTTGCACCTCAATCCGCACATTGAGATAGGATGATGACCCGAAGTATTATTATGTATCTGTGACCCACATAAAATATCATTTGTTTATCTAAGAGTTTGTTAAGGGTTAAACAAATATACATACACCAACACCAGACTTATACCTGGTGGTATAAGGATGCAACACCTGGGGGCTTGCATCTAAAAAGCGAGAGTTTATTTTGAGGGAGACTAAAATTACCACACTCTGGTAAACTTTATTTGCCTCAGTGTCGTATAAAACAGCTATTAATTAACATAGTTCGGTTTATAGTTGACACTGAGGGTCTACCATGACATAGTGACCTGCCGAACAAAACAAACGGGATTTTAATTTTAACAGCCTGCTAAACAGGTAAATAGGTCCACTTTCGATGGTTTCTAGCAATAAAGAAATTAACGTCTAGAACCTATGGCATGACTAACCCGTTGCTATACGATCGTGTGTAAACACAACTGGCCAATACGATTTCCCCTAGATGTCTATCAACCCAAACACCTTGTACGGTCACACTGTTCACGTAAACTTCACCTTTTACAGGGGACGAAATCTAAAATATCCCAACAATTATGACCAAATTTCCCAACTTACCGTGGGGTGGGGGGAGGGGGTTGTATCACAGGCGAACGATGAACGGTTTAAGTTGTTTTATTTTTTTTTAAGCGACTGTGCCTTTTATATACAAACTTTGGCAACAATCACTAATATTCATTTATAAGAAAAATATTATTTTGTCGTTAAAAGCATCCTATATTCTTTAATTCGAGCCAAATGTCTGTTTGTTTGCAAAATTTATCTCGGAATCCATCGGAACGATTTAGTTCAAACTTTGGAATTAAGGGGTTTTGGACCTAGAAAACCGATTGGTAAAAAGATCAACTCCGGGAAAATTCATATTTGTTAAAAAACTCATTTTAAAACTGGAAATTTTAACGTTGGGCTTACGGGGTTTCAAACAAAATAAAATAATCATAACAGTTGCGGACAAATTAACCAGTGACCTATCAAAGTTTAGTGACACTTACACAAGGTAAAGTATCAACATATAATAATCATAACAGTTGCGGACAAATTAACCAGTGATCTATCAAAGTTTAGTGGCACTTACACAAGGTAAAGTATCAACATATAATAATCATAACAGTTGCGGACAAATTAACCAGTGATCTATCAAAGTTTAGTGGCACTTACACAAGGTAAAGTATCAACATATAATAATCATAACAGTTGCGGACAAATTAACCAGTGATCTATCAAAGTTTAGTGGCACTTACACAAGGTAAAGTATCAACATATAATAATCATAACAGTTGCGGACAAATTAACCAGTGATCTATCAAAGTTTAGTGGCACTTACACAAGGTAAAGTATCAACATATAATAATCATAACAGTTGCGGACAAATTAACCCGTGATCTATCAAAGTTTAGTGGCACTTACACAAGGTAAAGTATCAACATATAATAATCATAACAGTTGCGGACAAATTAACTAGTGATCTATCAAAGTTTAGTGGCACTTACACAAGGTAAAGTATCAACATATAATAATCATAACAGTTGCGGACAAATTAACCAGTGATCTATCAAAGTTTAGTGGCACTTACACAAGGTAAAGTATCAACATATAATAATCATAACAGTTGCGGACAAATTAACCAGTGATCTATCAAAGTTTAGTGGCACTTACACAAGGTAAAGTATCAACATATAATAATCATAACAGTTGCGGACAAATTAACTAGTGATCTATCAAAGTTTAGTGGCACTTACACAAGGTAAAGTATCAACATATAATAATCATAACAGTTGCGGACAAATTAACTAGTGATCTATCAAAGTTTAGTGGCACTTACACAAGGTAAAGTATCAACATATAATAATCATAACAGTTGCGGACAAATTAACTAGTGATCTATCAAAGTTTAGTGGCACTTACACAAGGTAAAGTATCAACATATAATAATCATAACAGTTGCGGACAAATTAACCAGTGATCTATCAAAGTTTAGTGGCACTTACACAAGGTAAAGTATCAACATATTATTTCTTGAAAACAGTGACTAGAACCACTGAATAAATATTGCATATAGAGTGGACTTTTTCACCTACGAAAACAAATACAAGTATCACCGAGTATGACTCGGTCTAAATTAGAAAGTCCTTCTAAAAGAAATCATGTTTTCCAAAATCGTACACTATTAATAGAATTATAGCTGGATTTATAATTTCAATAGCGTCCATCGGTGTGTTCCACGTTCCACTTGAATTTTAAGTTCGACCTTCGGATAAATCAACTCCTACTGATTTTATCTATGAACTAACAAAGGGGTGCAATTTGTGGTTAAAAACTATTAATGTTGAACCTTTCATTTATCTGTTGTTAATGTTGGTACTTGACAACAAAGATTTTAGTTTAAACCCATTATCAAATTCCAATTTAATTTCTACTTGGACTTACTGCGATGGTCAAAAATTGGATTGTTTGAATTATTTGAATGCAATTCATTAATCCCAACAGTTCTTAGAAAATTCTAAAATCCCCAACTTTGTAGATTTTAGCATTTTTTGGGGGCTGACGCCCCCTTACCCCCTTCCATAACGACGTCCCTGGATGTAAGTAATAAATATAACACAGTATAGGTGCCCGGGTAGTGTAGCTGTCCAAGTAGTGTGTTGTCATGTAGTTTAAAGATCAAGGTAGTGTAGAGGGGTCCAGGTCGTGAAGGACACCAGGTGGTATAAGGATTCAGGTAACATAGGGATCCTGGTAGTGTACGGAGACCAGGTAGTGTGGGGATCCACGTAGTTTACGGGGACCAGGTATTGTGAGGATCCAGTAATCATAAGGATCAAGCTAGTGTACGAAGACCAGGCAGTGTCAGGATCCAGTTAGCGTAAGGATCTAGGGAGTGTAAGGATCCAAGTAGTGTAAGGATCCAGTTAGTGTAAGGATCTAGGGAGTGTAAGGATCCAAGTAGTGTAAGGATCCAGTTAGTGTAAGGATCTAGGGAGTGTAAGGATCCAAGTAGTGTAAGGATCCAGTTAGTGTAAGGATCTAGGGAGTGTAAGGATCCAAGTAGTGTAAGGATCCAGTTAGTGTAAGGATCTAGGGAGTGTAAGGATCCAAGTAGTGTAAGAATCCAGTTAGTGTAAGGATCCAAGTAGTGTAAGGATCCAGTTAGCGTAAGTATCCAGGTAGCGTAAGGATCCAGTTAGCGTAAGTACCCAGGTAGTGTAAAGATCCATATAGTTTAAGGATCCCGGTAGAGTACGGAGACCAGATAGTAAGGGGATCCAAGGATCCCGGTAGAGTACGGAGACCAGATAGTAAGGGGATCCAGTTAGTGTAAGGATCCTGGTAGAGCACGGTGAGACGCAGGGTCGCGGCGGTGAGTGACACGGCTGCGGCAACGGCAGGTCGGGGGCCGAAAGTGACAATAATGCCAAGTTCAGGGGCCACCAGACCTAGTTCTGGGGGCCACGCCCACCGCGGCCGATATCTTCTCGCCTACGCCCATAGGCCTACTTACCTACCGGTGCCAATAACACCGCAATACATCACCGGGTACAGGCACACGAGACACGGGTTGGCCGCTCGACCAATCGGATACCTGGACAATCAGGTGTCGGGTATGACCACATCACGATCGACAAGTGTTTCTGACGTTGGAGTCTGGACGTCTGTAGTTCTACGCGTTACTCTTTGCTATCGTCCAACATATAGGTTTGTTGCCAAACTTACACGTTGTAGTCCTTCGGTGAGTTTAATTTTTCTTCATAAATCGAGTATTCGGATTTAATATTTTTAGAATTTACAGTTGAATTAATAAACGAATATCGTCATAATGAATATCAGACTAATTTGAAATATTAATATGCAACTAGCTAAATGGTAAAACCCCCTTCAAATCATCCTTAAACCAAATTTATTGGACGATCTGGTGAGGAGTAACGTGTTCTAAACCTCCAAGTTTGTCCCTCTTTGTCTGGGACAAACTCCATGATATCTTCCGGGGTAGGTTCCGGTGATGAAGGCTCTTAGCACGAAAACTGATTTAGATAATACTTTCCAAAAACCGCGATGTAAATAAAAGTTTACCGATTCAATGAACTAAACATTTTTAATGGTGATCACATACACATTTTGCATAGAAGTGTGCCTTGGTACTGGCGCAACAATGTTACCCACTCTTTGCCCACTTTAGCTTCCCCTTCCACGATTTTTGGTGGTAGCCCTTCACGTAAATTGTGTTACTAAAAACGCTACATTTCATTTTACCAATCGAGAGTTTGACCACTTTTCTAGTGAATACTTAGTGATTGGACTGGGATTTCTTAAATATTCCATTGAAGAAGGTTGAAAGCACGACAATAGATTAGAGCTGCTTCGATATAACTTACTATATACAGGGTGTTTCAGAATTCGTGTCGGATACTTTAGGGTATTATTCCTGGATGCTTAGTAAGCTCATAAATAATAAGCATTTTTTTTAAATATGCGTAAGTGGCTGTCTGTCTGTCTGTATGTGTTTTAGAGAAAATAATTTTTAATTTCAAGTATATTTAAGATAAAGCTTTGAAACTCTGTATATGGGTTTTAATTATCAATGTACATAAGTTGAATTTTTTTCAAAATTTTAACTTTTCAAAATTCAAAATGGCGGCAATTTGAAATTTTCAAACTCAAATATCTTAAAAATAGTTTATTTTACACAAATTAACAAGAACAACTTTCTTTTTAAAATTTTATTCTACATAATTACAGATAACTTGCATTCCAATCGGTTGATAAATAACAAAGTTATTCCCACTTGTGTGATTAATTACAACTACTATTAGAACAATTGCTCTAATAGTAGTTGTAATTAATCACACAAGTGGGAATAACTTTGTTATTTATCAACCGATTGGAATGCAAGTTATCTGTAATTATGTAGAATAAAATTTTAAAAAGAAAGTTGTTCTTGTTAATTTTTTGTAAAATAAACTATTTTTAAGATATTTGAGTTTGAAAATTTAAAATTGCCGCCATTCTGAATTTAGAAAAGTTAAAATTTTGAAAAAAATTCCACTTATGTACATTGATAATTAAAACCCATATACAGAGTTTCAAAGCTTTATCTTAAACATACTTGAAATTAAAAATTATTTTCTTTAAAACACATACAGACAGACAGAAATTATGCCATTTAGGCATATTTAAAAAAAAATGCTTATTATTTATGAGCTTACTAAGCATCCAGGAACAATACTCTAAAGTATCCGACACGAATTCTGAAACACCCTGTATAGTACACTCAATTTAATATTGCAATACAGTTGTCAATATTTAGTTAATATAACGAAGCCTAGTTGCAAGTGCTGTGCAAATGATCTGTAATGACTTTGCCCAAAACAATTAGATAAAGAAAACGCATCTTGTTTTAATCAGATTAAATGAGTAGACCATCAACGACACACAGCTTTATAAGTATTACAAGTTCAGTAATAGACCATGCAAACAAATTTCCACCATGAAAATATAGTAATTACAAACCGGCGAGACTGATTGGAATTCAATTTCTAAATTTAAGTGCGAAGTGTGAACTACTGCGATACCATGAAAGAAAACTAAGAACAGAAAAATAATCAGAATGAGTACTATGAAAAGTCCTTGTGGAATTAGCTGACTTGAAGTTTCAAATGTAACTATTTGATTATTAAATTAATAATTAAATAAAATTACGTTTCCACCATATGTTTCAGAATAAAACGTTAAAATTAGTAAAATATACAAGCAGGATAAATAAAATACTTCTTACAACACTATCAAGTATATATACTGTACTTACATACAAGACGGTAAAATATACAAAAGATTGTACAAGCCTTGTACCATCAGTAGGGGGCATTAGATGGTTCAAAACCAGCAAAGGCGCGGTGTGGACGCGTGGACGCGAGGACCCCCCCCCCCCCGGGTGCCCCCCCCCCCCCCGGCCGCCAGCAGCACTTTTCGTGATGACCTTGAACATGAGGAAAAAACTTTCGAAAATTAATAATTAGCCTATTTATCCACCGATTCCCACGGGACTTTTTCCAGAGTGTAGGCCTATCCCCAGGGAAGCGAATGACGTAAGAACCCCATAGATCCACCATTAAACAAGGCCGCTATTAATTTAAAACCGCGTTTTCCTTATGGGATCTCAGCTGTTTACCGACCGATTTTGACGAAACCTCACCACATGTCGGGCCGTGACCTAAGAAAACCATCGCTTAAAGAAAATTGAAAATCCACTGTTAAACGGGCCCGCTATTAATTTTCAAACGCGTTTTCCTCATGGGATCTCGGCTGCTTGCCGACCGAATTTGATGTGACTTCGTTACACGTTGTATGTCGGCTTGAATAAACCAAACTGCGAGTGGCTCCGTGGAGTCACGTGTCGAGGCGCGTGCTAGGGCCTACGTGACTGTCCCAGCCTGTTTACTCATTAGCGGCCTTCAAGACCCCTCCGTTCTAGAAGGTTCCGGCAAGTGCGTCGCATGAGGCCTCCTCCTGACTGGAGTGTTATGTATGAGCATGTCACGTGTCGAGGCGCGTGCCAGGGCCTACGTGACTGTTCCAGCCTGTTTACTCATCAGCGGTTCCGGGAACTGTTTACCGCTTACATTCCACGGCAAGCTAAGTGCTTGACCAGTCTGAATCTTGAGTTAGTCATGGAAGCATACAACCCACTGTCACTAGCTCAGCAATCGTGTATTGTAATAAGAAAGAATAAATACATTCTGTATCAGGGGATTGCACAATTGCCAGTGCCTATACAGCGATACGTTGCATCTTGCCTCAAGGGGTATGTTCGGGAACATGAGTTAGTGCTTAACAACCCGGAAACGGATCCTCAAGTGTTAGACTTGTATAATAGATACAATGGCAAGAGAGTCTATCAATGCCGCTACTGTCAGTACACTGAGCATTATTGTAATAGAGTTCTGTATCCTGCAAGAATTGTTAAAGTGTATCGCTTTTCAGACTCTAATAATTTGCAGCACACTTGTTTTTGCTGTGGTAAGAGTGCTTGGGAAGTGGATTGGCCACAAAACAATGATTACCTATCTACTTTGGTGATTTTAAAGTCAATGACCATAAAAACAGTTTGGGAGGGCTCTAGTCACTCTAAATTCTTTTTCTTCTTTCAATAAAGAAAAAATAAAAGATAAAAAAAATAAAAGGAAAAAACCCATAAATAAAATACTCCCTTCCCCATCTAAGACCCTCTGTCCTACCCCAACCCAAGACCCTCTGTCCTATCCCAACCCATAATCCTATTCCCATCCCACCCTAATAAAATTAGCAACGGTGGAGTGAGGACTCACCGGAACATCATGCAGGTGAGGAGCGTCACGTTTCTGGAAGCTTCTAGAAGGTTCGCTGGAGCGCACGACTCGGCTATAAAGAAGCTTCTAGAAGGTTCGCTGGAGCGCACGACTCTGCTATAAAACCGAGGCAGAGCCGCGCGCGCGCGACCTCAGTGTTGTTCGAGACGTCACCATGAACGGAAGCGGAGTCAGCGCAGCCGAAGTGGACCAAACGATCCGCTCCTTCCTAGAGGAGCTGAACGCAATGAACGATGAGAACGCCAACGCACCGCCAGTTCAGCAGGGATGTGCGTCAAAGAAGAAAAAGCTCGATGGGTGGACTGTAAAGAGGAAGGAAGTGCCTATCGATTCCCCGGCACTGTGCTGGTCCGCTGGCGGATATCAGTACACTGTGAAGAACCCTACTAACAGCGGTAACGTACTGTTGAAGATGAATGTGTTCAAAGGAGGTCGCCCCACGTTCAGCTGCGGCTTGTACTTGGACGAGGAGCGAAACGATGAAATCTGCATATGTCTAGAGGACCTGATATCCAGATTGCAAAACCTATGGCTGGCAAATAGCGAGACGGGAGAGTCAAGATACGACGGGATCACTAGGACCGCTACTCCTCTACCCACTTGGCGAAAGACCGATTGCATCATCTCAGGGAAAACCAAGAGGAGTGCGCACTCCAAGCGCGCTACCCAGTAAACGAGAGAGCGTGGAAAATTCCACTAAGCAGTTAATAACCGAGATGCTTCTAGAACAATCCACTTGTTTACGCAGTAAAGCTTTCCATTACGTCAGCCTTCCTGGAATTGAGCGTGGAAACTTCCACTAAGCAGTTGATAACCGAGACGCTTCTAGAACAATCCACTTGTTTACGCAGTAAAGCTTTCCATTACATCACCCTTCCTGGAATTGAGCGAGTAACTATGTCATCATGTTGTTGATACGCGTGAGTCGACACGTAGACACCGCCAATAAAAGGCGACTCGGTGGCGAGAGCCGGTCATTCTGCATCCAGCCGCTGCGCCATGCTCAACACGGACCAGAAGATGGACCTCAGGACAGCCCTCAATAGCTGCAAGGCCGCGGGTTACACTCGTATCGCGGATCTGCGGGACAACGCGGTGTACCCGATCCGCTCATTCGAGCGGGTGGATACACCGTACGGCGAGGCGGTGATGGCTACCTTGGAGGGTCTCGTCGGCGACGACCCGATCCGGATCTACATGCCTCGACGGTTCCTCACGGTCCTGGACGACAACGCCATCTCCCAGTACAACGTTGGCGTGGGGCCGAGGACGAGCCTTGTAAAGAGGAGCGGCCCTCCTGGCAGCAAATCTCCTTTCCTGGAATTTGTATAAAATAAACGGTATTTCCTATTCCCTTATTTCCTTCCAAAATTGAAAAAATAAAATCAAATAAAAAAGAGCAAGAAAAGAACCTTTAGTTACAAGAGCCGAGGTGGCGGTGCACGGCGGTCAGTAGACGCCATGGACTTGAGGTGGAAACACCTGTTCACCGCCATCGTGGCCGGGCCTTCGGGCAGCGGCAAGTCGCACTTCGTGGCTCGCTTCATAGAGCACGCCGACCGCATGTGCGATACGCGGTTCGCCCGCATCACTTGGCACTATGGCAGCGGTGGCGGCAAGAGCCGTGCGGACTCTGCCGTGCGCTACGTAGCCGGCTTGCCGGACCTGGACGACTATGACGGTAGCGAGCCCGCCCTGGTCATCGTCGATGACATGATGCGCGAGGCCGGCTCCGGCGTGGCGGACCTGTTCACCAAGGGCTCGCACCACCGCAACATGAGCGTGTTCTTCATCACGCAAAACCTGTTTCACCAGGGCAGGGGCCAGCGCGACATATCGCTGAACGCTCACTACATAGTGTGCTTCAAGAATCCCAGGGACCGCGCTCAGATCAAACACCTGGCCCGTCAAGTATACCCGGAAAACCCCAAATTCATGGAGGAGGCTTACGCGGACGCCACGCGTGATCCGCACGCCTACCTGCTCATAGACTTGAAACAGTCCACGCCAGAAGAGATGCGCGTACGTTCAACCATTTTCCCAGACGATCCGGTGAACTACGTGTACCTGCCCAAGAAGAAGTGATAAATAGGCCGAGCGCGCGCCAGCGTCAGTCATCATGTCACACCGCGTGAAGAAGGACGCGGCGCTGCTGAGGGCCCTAATACACGCTACGCCCAAAGAACGCAAGGCCCTGTTAAAAGCGTGCGACAAGAGTCGCATCAAGTCGTTGTGCGAGTGCGCGTATAACGTGCTACGCGGAAACGTACCGCTTTCTCCCTGCCTCAAACGCAAATTGAGCAAACACAAACAGGCGCTCAGACGGCTGGTGAAACGCGGCGAGGGTTGGACCAAGAAGCGACACTACCTCGTCCAACGGGGTGGAGGGATTCTCCTACCTCTGCTGTTGAACGCTGTTCTGCCCGTTCTAGCGCAGAAGCTAATCGGACATGGAGTACGCTAGGAAAATGGTGGTTGTACCGCAGGAGCTCATCGAGAGATTGCGAGAAGGACCGGGACCAGGGCCGGAGCCAAGAGGAGGAGCAGGTAGCGCCAATAAGCCAGCCAGCCTGGACGCTGAGATGCATCGCATATTGAGCGACAAGCGGCTGGACGATACGGAGAAATGGAAACAATATCAGCAGGTGTTACAGCGGTTCCTGCACTTTTCCGCGGCTAAACGTCAACCCATAGGTCTGTCAATCATCGAGGGTGAGGAGAGGGAGGAGGAAGTGGCGGGAGGTCCGAGTCAGATGAAGCGCGAGTCTAGCGCCTCGGCGGAGGAGGACATTGTGGAATCGTTCTCAAAAATCTACAGGTCGGTGGCGCGCAACTTGTTGCGATTCATGACCCGTCAAGGCAGCCCCATCTCCTGGGACGCCAGTGGGGCGGTGTACGTGGACAAGGTGAAGATCCCCGATTCCAATATAGTGGACATCGCGCACAGCATAGTGAGAGCGCGAAGGGCGGACCGATTGCCTACTGGCTGGCATCAAGTGATGGCCGCCTTGAAGGACATGAACGTGCCCAAAGAATACGTGAGCAATCCCACGGCGTTGCGTTACCTAGGCGTGGGACTGGACTCGGCATCGAGCCCCTGGGGAGACACGACGACAGCCTCGTCGACACCCCTCTCACCGAGGTTGACGCCGATACTGGACCGCTTGAGACCGCGGCCCCCAGCGGCCAGGAGAAGGATAATAACCGAGGAACCCGACCGGGAATCGTCATTGGACAACTGGGAGCCGTTCACACCGTAATGGAGAAGTTGTACTACGACCCGAGCCAGCCCGGTTCCCTCGGCGGGGTGGCCGCCCTGGCCAGAGCCGCGCGCCTACCGAAACGTCGGGTAGCCGACTGGCTGCGCGCCCAGGACACCTACACGCTGCACAAGCCTGCGCGCAAGCGGTTTCCCCGCAACCGCTACGCCGTGTTCGGGCCCCGGGAGCTGTGGCAGGCGGACCTGAACGACATGCGCGGCCTGAGCCGGTACAACGACGGAGTCAACTACCTGCTGACTGTGATAGACGTATTCAGTAAGCGGCTGTTCGCGGTACCGCTGAAGAGGAAAAGCGGGCCTGAGGTGGCTGCTGCGTTCGAGAGGATATTCGCTGAGGCGACTCCTCGCTGCCTACAGACCGACAAGGGGACGGAGTTCACCGGGGCCGCGACCAAGCGAGTGTTCAAGAGTCACGGTGTAAACTACTTCACCACGCAGAACCCCGACGTGAAGGCGGCGGTGGTGGAGCGAGTCAACCGCACGCTTAAGACCCGCATGTGGCGCTACCTGACCTACAAGAACACGTATCGCTACGTGAACGTGTTGGACAGGCTTGTGGACGCCTACAACCGCAGCCCGCACAAGAGCCTGGGTGGCCTACGACCCGTGGACGCGGACAGCGGCGATGGTCAAACGGTGTACAAGGTGTGGCGTCACATGTATGGAAAGGCGATCCGGCGACACAAGCCCAGGTTCGAGCCGGGCGACACGGTGCGCATAGCCAAGGAGAAGGGCACGTTCGCCAAAGGTTACGAGACCAACTGGAGTAAGGAGCTGTTCGTGGTGGACCACGTATACGGGTCGCATCCTCTACCATTGTACGTGTTGCGCGACCTGAACGGGACGCCGCTGGAAGGGCGCTTCTACGAGCACGAGATGCAAAAGGTGATGATCGCCCCGGATCGCCTGTATCAAATAGATAAAATACTGGACACTAAAGGGCGAGGCTCCAGTAAGTGCTACCTAGTCAAGTGGGCCGGTTACGGAGAGGACTTCAATTCGTGGGTACCCGCAGCGGACGTGCAACAGCTGCGATGACGAGGCACGACCAGTTTTACCTGACGTTGCCCAGTAACAGTTCAATGAATTACTATCCCAACAACATGGTGACAAACTACACGACCCATCTACCCTCGACCGTTGATCTGTCAGACGGCGAGTGGGAGGTCGCTCTGGCGGAGGCGCACTACCCCTTCTCTTTTCTGACCGTCGGTGAGGGAACCTACATCAAACTAGTGCTGGGAATGAGGGACTCGAAAGGCGGGTTGGCCGTGGTGGACAAGTTGTTAATCAAAGTGGAGCCGGGCAATTACAGTAGTACCGAGGAACTCGTAGACGCAATCAACAACCACCCTCAAATGAAGAGTAACCTGTGCGCCTTCTCGTATGACGAGAGGTCCTCCAGGGTGGAATTGATGTCGACGTCTTCAGCCGTTCAGAGCCTCAAACTGAGCCCCAGTTTGGCGCTACAGTTTGGCTACGAGGTGGATACGGATATCGTCAAGCGTCACAGGTCCGTGAGGCCGGCTAACCTCTTCGCCGGTCTGCCATCACACATGTACGTGTATTGCGACCTGGTGGAACCCCAACTGGTGGGCGACGCTGTGGCGCCACTACTGAAGATCCTCAACATCGACATCAGGAATTACACGTACGGTGCCAACACGACAGTGTATATAATAGACCCGCACTACGTGCCGGTGATTAAAACCTCATTCGAGAGCGTGGAAATCGATTTAAGGGATAACCAAGGGCGACACTTGCCATTCCACTTCGGGACTACGTGCATGAAGCTTCATTTCAGGAAAGAGAGGCAGCGGCAATGAATCCGAGCGATCCCTATCTGGCGTATTACCGCCACCAGCAGGCGGGCCATGGCGTATCCTCCGTATTCAGAGGAGCCGCTTTCCAACGCGGACACGGCATCGGCAGTTTCCTAGGCGGGCTGATGCGTACAGTGGTCCCGTTGATCAGATCCGGCGCATCGGCGCTGGGCAAGGAGGCGCTGAGGTCCGGTGTGGGCTTCTTGGGCGACGTGGCAGCGGGCACAGCCGACCCCCGAGTCGCAGCCAACGCCCGACTCAGACAGTTTACCGGGTCGCTGAAACGTAAGGCCGATGAAAAACTGGATCGCGTGCTGAGCGGTGGTGGCGCCTATAAGAAGAGGCGTGTACAGCAGGTTACTCCTCAGTCTCTGGCGAAACTCCTCGGAGCGAGGAAGAAGAGCGCTGCCCCCAAGAGGAAGCCCGCAAAACGTGTCGCTAAGAAGAGGAGAAGCAAGAAGAGCGAGAGTACCGTGAAGGACATTTTTGGATAATGGCGTTTCTACATCAGAAGTCGTGCGAGTGTGTCAAGACCGAGTTGGACCTGTTCTCGCTACCGCCCACGCAGACCAGTATAGAGAGCGGTAAATGGGTGCAGTACAAGCCCATCTCCTCCCTGACAGACGACTCGCCCGTGGAGTTCATAGTTCCGGGCCACGGGGACGAGTACACGGATCTGTCACAGACGCTACTGCATGTGAAGGCTACCATTAGAACGGCTAGCGGAGGCGCTGTAATGGGTGATCAAGCGATAAAAGAGGTGGGTCCGATTAACAACTGGCTGCACTCGCTGTTCAGTCAAGTGGACCTGTACCTGAACAACAAACTGGTGTCTCCTCAGAACAACACGTACGCCTATCGCGCCTACCTGGAGAACCTGTTGTCCTATGGCGGTGATGCCAAGACATCGCACCTCACCGCGGAGTTGTTCTACGAGGACTATGCCGGGTACATGGACAATACTGAGGAGGATAATGCCGGGCTCAAGAACCGGAGGGAGTTTGTCAAGGCCAGCCGGTACGCGGACATGGTCGGACATCTGCACGTCGACCTGTGCAATCAGGAGAAGTTCATGTTAAACGGCGTGGAGATGCGCTTTCGCCTGATCAGGTCAAAGAACTCATTCTCCATCATGTCTAAAACCGTGACAGACTACAAAGTGGACATCGCCGAAGTCAACCTGTTCATGCGCCGCTGTAAGATCAACCCGAGCGTGCTGTTGGCTCACAGCAGGACGCTGGAGTCGGGTACAGCCAAATATCCCATTACGCGCGTGGAAGTCAAATCCTTCACGCTACCCTCCGGTATCAGCAGCAAGACTCTGGACAGTGTGTTTCTGGGACAACTGCCGAAACGCGTTATAGTTGGCCTGGTCAGCAATCAAGCGTTCAACGGGGACTACAAGAAGAACCCGTTCAACTTCACCCACAGCCACGTGAACTTCTTCGCGCTGTACATAGACGGTGAGCAAGTGCCATGTAAGCCGCTTCAACCGGATTATACGTTCGGTAAGGAGTTGTGCGTGCTCGCCTACCACACGCTGTACACCGGCACCGGCATCAATTTCTCAGACTGCGGTAACGAAGTCAGTCGCAACGAGTACCCCTACGGATACTGCCTGATGGCGTTTGATCTGACACCCGATATGGCGGCCTCTCAATCCAGCCACTGGAACCTGGTGCGCAACGGTAACCTGCGCATAGAGATTGGGTTCTCCGAAGCCTTGGCGGAGGCGTTCAACTGCATAGTGTACGCCGAGTTGGACAACGTCGTGGAGGTGGACCGTCATCGCAACGTCACAGTCGACTTTGGCGGGTAAACGAGTTGCCGCGCGCTCAAGGTCACCGCGCGCGCGCACCGTTAGGTTTTGGCGGGTAAACGAGTTGTCGCGCGCTCAAGGTCACCGCGGACCGTTAGGTGATGGCGGCGCGCGCACCCAAGGTTAACCCGCTAGGCGCGCTCCCGCCAGCGCTCAGTCGAGTTCAGTCAGCCGTACGGGATGGACGTGCCGCCACCGATCTACATCGAGCCGCCGCCAGCGCGCTGTCATCACGGAAGCGTGGTGATGGATATGCAGTGTTTTAAAGACAGTGATAATGACTTTCTACTGAAAGAGGTTTGCGTGGTGGACGTGACTACCGGCACGCTGCTCCTACATCACATCGCCCGCCCGCCCTTCAGTAAGGACCTCCTGACTTCCGAGAAACAGCGCGAGAGCGTCTGGGTCACTCGCCACTGCCACGGCTTGGAGTGGGACCAGGGGGACATCGCGTACGTCGCCCTGCTGGACAAGCTGCGCTCCTGCCTCATCCACCGCCCCCTGGTCTACGTCAAAGGATCGCAGAAGAGGGACTTTGTACAACGCCACCTCATAACCGAGCCCGCCGCCACCACCGCTCAGGACATGGAGGATCTGGGCTGCGGGTCGCTCAACGGTCCGCCCACCTACCGGACCCTGCGCTGTCGCCACCATAAGAGCTCCCACAACCGTTGCGCCCTTCATAACTGCATAGTATTGCGGGACTGGCTCGTGGCTAACGACACACTGGACCCGTCCACCTCGAGCTGCCTGTGCTGCTTCCGCCCACGATGAATACCGTCCAGATCAGAGAATGCCTGGCGAAGATCCCCGGACTGAGGAACGTTGCGGTCTACGCCTCTGACCAACTACCGGACGTGCCGGTCAAGCCTCTCACCGCCATCGTGTCCAACACGGTAGCACACACCGAGGGAGGCGAACACTGGGTGGCGTTTTACTGCTCGGAAGAGGACAGACTCGAGTACCTGGACAGCTACGGAAGGCCGCCATACCAGGCCGACTTTCAAATGTTCCTGAGGCGCAATCCTCATCACCGCCACTACGTCTACAACAGGTATCGGCTCCAGGGCTACGATACTTCTGTTTGCGGCTACTACTGCCTCACTTACCTGTACTGCCGGGCTGTTCTCCGCACGTCACTCAGCGACTACGTCCAGCTCTTCGACCCTGCCGCTCCCGCCGCCAACGACGCTCTCGTCCGCAGACTCTTCCACTCCATATTCGCTTAAAACTAATTTGTAAGGTTTTTGTAGTATGTGTATGTAACCTTATTACTGTACAATACATGCCTCATAATGATAAAGCTTGTGTTTTCATTTCTCCTTTCTCCTTACTAAATTTATAAAAATTAGCAAAACTGAGGCAGCGGGGCTGGACCTCAGGTTTATATACCAGCGGCGCGTGTCACTGGCTGAGCCCCCGCCAAGCGGCAGTGAAGGTCGCCAAAGAGGGCGCGTCACGAGACCCCTCGGACATCAGCAAACCGCTGAGCAATTCGAGGGTGCAACCTCGAGCGTCAGCAAACCACTTAGCAACTCCTTCCTGGGCAACTCCTTCAGGGCCGTCCCCCGACACGCGCCGCCAATCGCTCCCGGTTGGCGGGGGCTTTTTAAGCTGCACGGCTCGGGCCAAACGGCCCATAACGCCTTTCTCACACACTTTAAGCCTAACGGCTTTTGAGTGAGCAAAGGGGAGGAAATAAACAACTCAGGTTCGTGCTGTACATAAAGCTATTATATTTTCTTACAAATACTATTTACAAGTTTTTCTTAAAATTAATATTTAAAACTAAACAGGGAATTCCTCTTCCTCGTCTTCGTCCTGGCGCTCCTCCTCCTCCTCACCGTCCACCTCCATCCGCTGAGGTCGATCTCCTCCTCTCCTGGCTGGCGGTAGTGGCGGGACGTCCTTGTGTCCCCACGGCAGAGTGTGGATGCCGTCGGGGAGGACACACCGCTTGTCGTCAGTCGGGCTGAGGCTCAGCTTGTCCACTTCCACGGTGTAGACCCGGTGCAAGTGAGACTGGAAGCGGACGTTGGTGGTGCGCTTTTGGACCCCGTCAAACAGGCACTCTCTGTAGTCGTCGGGGGTGAGGACGTTCTTGACAACGCCCTTCGCCACCCCCTTGGCTCGCTTGAGAGCCTTGCTGCCGCCTGTCGCCGCGTCCTCGATGTCCATAAAGTATAATTTGGACCGCAGGCCGAGGTACTCGAATAAGGACAGGCCGTTGCACTCGTCCTTAAACTTTCCGATGACCTTGGCGTTGACGGGGCTGTAGCAGGGGTGGGACCTCGGATAGCCGCTGGTGTCGAAGTCGTCCAGGTGTTCCTTCATCTCTGCGTAGACGTCCTGGGACACGATGTCAAAGACGTAGCTGTCCGTGTCCATGTAGTCCACGGTGAGGCGGTCACCGTAGCGCTCCTTCATCTTGCGCAGGAACTCGTACATGAGCCACTTGCTCAGCTCCAGGACTGTCATGCCTACGTAGACGGGCTTGTCCAACACGATGTTGACCTTGGACAGATGCACCAGGGCCACGTCCTCCGTGTAGTACGTCCGGTCCAGGAAGTTGGATCTGGCGACGTACTTGGAAAACTTCTCCGGGGTGCACACCAGCTTCACGTTGAGGCGCTTCCGTACATTCTCGATGGTCTTGCCGAAGACCGCGTTGTTCATGAGCTTGAAGAAGTCCTGTTCGAACTTCGTCCTGGCCCTCTTCCGCAGCTCCGTGTTCATCAGGATGTACGGTTCCAACCACCGCGACTGGCGAAAGGAGATCGCCCGATGCACCGCGACCAGCTCCAATCCGTTTTGCAGCGCCTGCTGCAAGACCCTGTAGTGACAGATGTAGTGCGTCTTGTCGTCCAGGGTCGTCAACAGTTTGGGGAACTTCCCTGTTGGCGGGCGCTTCGTCTCGCAGCAGTAGGGAAGGTCCTTGTGCAGGTCGTGTAGGCGCGCGGGGTAGTGGAGGTCCACCTCCAAGATGTAGCCTCGATCAGCCTCCGCGTCCAGCGCCGCGACGTCCAACGCCTGGATTTCCTCTCGGCTGAGCCACTCGAAGTCTCCGGTAGGCAGGCGCTGGGACATGGCCCAGCCGTAGAGGTTGTTGGCGTCCAGGTACAGGAGGAAGCGCGTGGGCTCGTCCGGGCGGTAGTCCGGGCACCTGTCGTGGTTGGCCTTGGCGTAGCGGGTGATGGCCTGTGAGATGCCTCCTCGGATCCCCTGCTCCACAAACAGGTACATGTCAAAGTCCTGCAGCGTGTCCAGCTCCACACCGCAGGTCTTGAGCATCACGTCCCACGCGTAGGACGGCAGGGTGTAGTAGTGGGCGGGGTCCAGCCCGTACTCTGCCAGCGAGGTGTCGCGGAACTGCTCAAAGACATCGGTTAGCAGGGCGATGTCGCATCGCAGATACTTGTCCGCGTAGTCCTTGAGGTGCTGACACTCAAAGGCTCGCCACACGTTGAGGGCGTGCTCGTACTCCTCGTCCTTGATGTCCTCCAGGGTCATGGAGTTCCTGAACGCCTCCTTGGGCGGCAACTCCCTGGTCCTGTACAGCGTGTCGTAGGACGTCACGAAGTCGTAGGGGAACACGCCCTTCCTGCGCACCAGGTCGAACAGCCGGTCGTCGGGGAAGCGCTTCCTCGTCTCGCGCATCCTGTCCGTGGGGAGTCCCGCCGCCAGGTTGGCCAGGCTCATGGACAGGAACCTGTAGGTGTCCAGGAAGCGCACCGCGAAACTGCTCTGACGTTGGTTGTCCCCGGGCTGACCAAAGTGGAATCGCTTGGTAAAAGCGATGTACCGCTCCTCCGTGTGGGCCAACACGTCCACGTCGCCGGGGTCGATGGCCAGCTCGCGCACTACGAAGTGGGCGTCGTAGTTGGACAGGTTGTGGAAGTAGCAGTTAATGTGTCGCTGCTCCCGGTACCTGAGGTTGCACGAGCGGTGGGCGGCTCCTCGGAACTCGTAGGGCGGGGCGTGATTGTGGTCCCGCACCTTGACGTCCTGGTCCGTGAACTCCTTCCCGCAGAGGTAGCAGTGAGTCGCTGCCAGGTACTCGTTCATCTCCTGCCGGGTCAGAGAAGGGTGCAGAGCTCTCATGCTGAATAGGAACTCCCACAGCGCCAGCACGTCCATCTTGAGCCTCTCCATGAAGACCTTGGACGCGTCTGCCCCGAAGTAGACGCGGGGCTCGAACTCCTCCAGGCCGAGCGAGTCCACGATCTGGTAGGCAAAGGCGTACGGGACGTGCAGTTGCAGAGGCCTCGTGCCGGGCGGCGCTTCCGCAGGGTCAGCGGCGACGGGCTGCAGAGCACACTCAAAGTCGGCATAAACGCAAAAGCGCTCGCGCCGAGTGTACTCGGGGTGGGCGAAGCGGATCTGCTGCTTCTTCGGTAAGTCCAAGCGGAGGGGAGCCTTGGCGGTGCAGTATCGCATGTGCTCCTCCAGACGCTCGACACCGGACAGTTGCAGCTTGTTGGGCTGGTTGTCGAAGTAAGCGAAGCATCGCTTACACACGTGGATGGCGTTGACGTGGGACGTCAGCTGGGCTCGCACTAGCCTACTCATGTTTGTGATGTAGGCGTAGTGACTGTCCCCGCCGGTGGTCACGTACAGCAAGTCCCGGTGATCCTCCAACTCCCGCTTGCAGATCTTCAGCGGGAACACGCGGTCCTGGAACTTTGGCGATCCGTCGGGGCGTCTCCCCACCATGGCGTGCTCGATCCCGTACACATTAACGCTGATGGGGTTCCTCCTCTCGAAGACCTTAATGTCCTTCACGGCTACGGGGAAGCGTAGGCCGACCCAGTCGTAGCGTGCCATGACGTCCGGTGTGTACGATGTTGGCCTCTCCGGGTGTTGCGCGACGAACTTGGCCAGGATGGCGTACGCGAAGCACATGTCATCGACGTTTTGCACGTTGATAACGGCACGCGTCTCGCAGATGGTCCTGGGAAGCTGGACGAACCTGGCTCCGCGTTCTCCCAACGGGGTGTAGAGGTTGACGCGGATCTCCAGGTCGCGTATCCGGAGATAGCTCCACCCGCTGCCCACTAGCAGGCACTGCTCCTTCTCTTCCTCCAGCTTGTGGAAGGAAGCCGATAGGAAGTCCTCCAAGTTGGACGCGGCGGTGAGAGGCACGTTCTTCGTCTTGAAGGCCCGCAGACAGGTGGCTCCGTGAACGTTGGCGAATTCGCACTCTAGGAACATGTTGACCTTGATGTTCGGGTGTCGGGTCCTGACGTCGGTCAACAGTTCCAGGACGCTGTCGAACAGCAGCACCAGCGCGTCCTCCACGGTCAAGAAGTCCTCCATGGGCCGGGACAGGCCGAAGGTCAGGAGGCGTCCGCGGAACGCCCGTTGGATGGGGCGGAACGTGGGTAGTCCGCCACCACCCACCATCCCGTCGGGTGCCGTGCTGGGACCGGGCTGGGGCTCGCGGCTGGGTCCGGGCTGAGGCTCGGAGCTAGGTCGGGGCTCGGGTGACAGAGTGGGCAGGCGCGGCATCTCGTCCACAACGAGGTTCCTCACGATGGGGCAGTTGTGGGCCTCGTGGTGGTCCCGGTTGTAGCGCCGGGTGAAGCCTCGGTCACAGTAGGCGCACGTGAACCTCATACCGCGGTGGGCGCTCGCCATGTGCCGCTGGAGGTACGCGGCCCTGCGGAAAAGGGTGCCGCACTCGGTGCAACGGGCCTCGTTGACGTGCACCAGCTGCACGTGGCGCCGGAGCAGGTCCTCGCGGGCGAATCGCCGCCCGCACGCGTCGCACTCGGGCCGTGGGTCTCTGAAGGGTGGTGTTGCGGAGGAGGAGGAGGTCGAAGCTGACGGGCTCGCACCGTGGACCGCTTCCATATGGTGGCGAAGATCCTCGGGACCCGCCAGGGCGACGGAGCACAACGGGCACGGATGGCCTGCGAACAGGAAGACAAGTCCTATTAGTGACCCCGATAAACACGAGGGTGAGAACTGGCAACCTCTTCCTCATCTCAATCGCCAGTTTGAGCCCAGTAATACAAGGGTGAGGAATTGCATAGAGGCCTGACGACCTCTTCCTCATCTCGAGCGCCAGTTTACCCGGGTCCAGTAATACAAGAGTGAGGCACAGAGGCTGGCAGCCCCTTGTTTACTACTTGAATCTGTTTACTCAGCTAAAGCCGTTTACTCTCTCTCGAAAACAAGTCATTAGTACTGACGGTTTCTTGTTTAATGTAAAAACCGTACCTGGCGCTTGGTCGTGAGGAGTGGGAGGATGAACTGCTGTGAGGTGGCGTCGCAGGCTGTCGCTTCGCCCGAAGCGTCTCCCGCAGACGTTGCAGTCGAAATGGCGGTCCCTGTGAGCAGCTGCCATGTGACGAGCCAGGTTTCCAGCGAAGACGCGACCGCAGACCTCACACATACGAGGAACAGCCATCTGCAACATCGGGTATCTATACTCTCCACCCACCACAAAGGCTTGGAAAGCAAATACCTAATTTTATTTCCCTCAAAAAATTTTAGAAGAGTGGAAATGAATCTATTTTTAAATTTTTAAAGTTTGACTCATTAATTTTAATCGTTATAAAACATAACTGTTCTAAGGTCATTACAAATCCACTCGTCTCCATCTGAAAAGAAACAACGACAAGGCTCAGTGTACTGGGATATGTAAAAGTTTAAATATTAATGTTAGATAATTATTTCGCTCAAACATTTAACGAATCGTTTTCCTTAAAACATAATGCGAATTATTCATCTTCTATTAATAGGCCAGACCTCTCTTTACACATTATGACTTCAAAATTGCTGAACGATCATACCTTAAATGAGAATCTTATTATAAAGGGAAATGTAATAGTCTTCCACACTACAACTTATAAGAGCTACATATACTTACGTTTAAAAAATCTCGGAATATGGTTCAGTAAAGACTAGCACAGCACTGAAGTAGAACATCTACATACACTGAGCTCCAAACACAAACTGAATGAAGGAAGCAATGACAATCACTGAAGTAACATAGCTACGTACCGTACAGTAAGCGGTGAAAGTAGTAAACAATTCTCGGAACCGCTAATGAGTATCAGGCTGGGAGAGTCACGTAGGCCCTAGCACGCGCTTCGACACATGACATGCTCATACATAGCACTCCAGTCAGGAGGAGGCCTCATGCGACGCACTTGCCGGAACCTTCTAGAACGGAGGGGTCTTGAAGACCGCTAATGAGTAAACAGGCTGGGACAGTCACGTAGGCCCTAGCACGCGCCTCGACACGTGACTCCACGGAGCCACTCGCAGTTTGGTTTATTCAAGCCGACATACAACGTGTAACGAAGTCACATCAAATTCGGTCGGCAAGCAGCCGAGATCCCATGAGGAAAACGCGTTTGAAAATTAATAGCGGGCCCGTTTAACAGTGGATTTTCAATTTTCTTTAAGCGATGGTTTTCTTAGGTCACGGCCCGACATGTGGTGAGGTTTCGTCAAAATCGGTCGGTAAACAGCTGAGATCCCATAAGGAAAACGCGGTTTTAAATTAATAGCGGCCTTGTTTAATGGTGGATCTATGGGGTTCTTACGTCATTCGCTTCCCTGGGGATAGGCCTACACTCTGGAAAAAGTCCCGTGGGAATCGGTGGATAAATAGGCTAATTATTAATTTTCGAAAGTTTTTTCCTCATGTTCAAGGTCATCACGAAAAGTGCTGCTGGCGGCCGGGGGGGGGGGGGGCACCGGGGGGGGGGGGCACCCGGGGGGGGGGCACGGGGGGGGGGGTCCTCGCGTCCACGCGTCCACACCGCGCCTTTGCTGGTTTTGAACCATCTAATGCCCCCTACTACCATCTTTTGTATATTTTACCGTCTTGTAAGTAAGTACAGTATAAGTGTAAATATGCTTTATAGTGTTGTAAGAAGTATTTTATTTATCCTGCTTGGTTGTAATAACACGTATCATGATAATAAAGAAATTATTTAAAATATACAAGTCCATAACTTAAATATGTATTTCGTTAATTAAATTAAACCCATCATTGAATTAAAAACAGTTATATTCAACCATTAAATATTTATTAACTCGTGGCAAGGTATTATGGTTGCACCTTGTGCCGCTTTGCACGTTCCACCAACCAATTGCCAGTTTCCCTTTCCCCAGCAAGCGAACTACCGACTACCGACACTTCTATTTGACTTTTTTCTAAGAAACACCTTGGTTCTACAATTCGGTTGAGTTACATAATTTAGTTTTCTTAAAGCATACATGTATACCTTGTGGATTACATTTTCAGTATAATGGCTCTGGATGGATACCACAAGAAGTCTGATGGATTACACCACAGAGAAGAAAGAATATTATACCAACAGTCAAATTATGAGCTTAAATAACCGTATGACCCATACTTACCTTTAATATTTTAATGTTTGTTTAGAGTAGATTCATTAATTATTAGTTCCTGATGTTCAATAGCTAATTTCACACGATTAGCGAGTTTCAATATTATGGTATTAAGGTCTTATTCCCCAGTTATTTTGCAGTAGTTATTAAATCGACTTGTTAGTTTCAGGAATACAATTGTCTAAACATTATTTAGGGGCAGGGGACATTTTCATGTAAGAAGGTCATTAATCCTGGCTTGAGGTGTGACTTTGGGTAGTTTAATTTCCTTCCAATGATATTATGTGTGTAGTCGTGCATTAGTCCTTATCCAATCTGACACACCCATAGTAAACCTATCAAAAATCATTACAATTTCCAAAATCCAATCACCACAATTGGTTTTGGTTTTATTTTTTGTTGTTTGGTTTTTATGGAGGCGAAAATTGGGAGTATGCACTCAGGTAGCCAGCCTGTAGTGTAAGACTCACGTCAGACGTTATTTACCACACACCAAACGTTTTACCTATCACATGTCTCCAGGCTAGGCATACTGTAGGCGTACGTCCTCAGTGCTCGCTTTGTGTAAGACTCACGTCAGACGTTATTTACCACACACCAAACGTTTTACCTATCACATGTCTCCAGGCTAGGCATACTGTAGGCGTACGTCCTCAGTGCTCGCTTTGTGTAAGACTCACGTCAGACGTTATTTACCACACACCAAACGTTTTACCTATCACATGTCTCCAGGCTAGGCATACTGTAGGCGTACGTCCTCAGTGCTCGCTTTGTGTAAGACTCACGTCAGACGTTATTTACCACACACCAAACGTTTTACCTATCACATGTCTCCAGGCTAGGCATACTGTAGGCGTACGTCCTCAGTGCTCGCTTTGTGTAAGACTCACGTCAGACGTTATTTACCACACACCAAACGTTTTACCTATCACATGTCTCCAGGCTAGGCATACTGTAGGCGTACGTCCTCAGTGCTCGCTTTGTGTAAGACTCACGTCAGACGTTATTTACCACACACCAAACGTTTTACCTATCACATGTCTCCAGGCTAGGCATACTGTAGGCGTACGTCCTCAGTGCTCGCTTTGTCACCTTCGCAAGGTTAGATCCTTAAATTGGGAGTATGCACTCAGGTAGCCAGCCTGTAGTGTAAGACTCACGTCAGACGTTATTTACCACACACCAAACGTTTTACCTATCACATGTCTCCAGGCTAGGCATACTGTAGGCGTACGTCCTCAGTGCTCGCTTTGTCACCTTCGCAAGGTTAGATCCTTAAATTGTCATCTAAAAATATATTTCAAATAAATTAATAAATAGCTACATTAATTCCCGTTACACAAACATTCATTTACATCCAAATACATAAACATTCCGTTACGTGAATATCCTCTTACATGAATACACATATCAAATCGTAGTTGGCGTATACATGGATTAATCGAGGACGCGCTGACGGGAGTCGAGAGTTGAAACAAGATTGATGAATTGATAGAGGATAATTGGCTGATGGGCGATGTTTGTGTGCGAGACGCGCGCCCAATCTTTGGAGTATGAAACGATGGCATCTACCGTTATTTAGTCAGAATATTCTGATTTTTATTGGGATTTTCGTTTACATGTTTTGTAAGAATCAAAAGCTTTTACCCTCCAGAGTGTATTTTGGGGGAGACGGATGATCTGTCAGCGGCAGACACCAGAATCCAGTTGAATTAACTGATAATAATGACTATTTCATGGCCCACGGGCGCCGGGCGCCGGTGATGACCTGCCATCCGCCGAGCCCCCGGAGGGTTAGTGTGAGAAGAAAGGGCGAACAAGAGAGCCAGCCATCGACTTTTAGTCTATAATGACTCAAACTAGCTCCAGCAAAGAGATGTACATTTTTCATGGTAGGTCCATCCATCAAAGTGATTCTAACTTCACTGATTTCATTAAATCCAGATTTATTGTTTTCCTAGTTCCAGGATAGCGAACCCAAATTGTAAAACAATTGTTAGGCGCCTCGCTAGACTAATGGTTAGCGTCTTGGAGTTCGGTGCAAGAGGGGTAGAGGGGTGCCCACATGACTTTGAGCGGTTTAGACGGTTCTCCTACAACGTAAATTACAAAATTCCACTGGTGTATAAAAAAAAAAGGAGTTTCAGTAAAGAAATCCCACAGTGTCAAAATAGCTTAATCAAAAAAGTGCAACATCATATGCAAAAAAAAAATGTTCCTAAGTTTAAACCTTGCGTTCACGCACGAGTAAAATCTCCTGACGGCACCAAGGCGAGCTTTTTTAAATTTGTTTAGGGTTTGCTTCAGATTCTCAAAATATAATAAATAACAACTGTTCTTAAACCGTTGAAAAACTCACCAAAGTGGAAGAATATCCACTAAGAACTAAAGAATCGACGTTATAAAAGGTATTTACTAAACGTGTCTTTTCCGCTTGTCCCGCTCAATGGTGTTAAATGAACAAAAGAACAAAGCAGTACCCAAAACACTCTATATGTCTCCGATAACTAATAAATCTTTGAGCGAGTTCAGTTGTAGGCTGGCAACTTGTTTGTGGTCACAGCAAACAAAAACGCTAAAACCTAACCTATCTGGCGAAAACCTAACGTCTAAAAACCGCATCATCACTTGATGTTTCACGAGCCCACCATTCCGCTTGGAAATTCCGAAGAAAGTATTAAATCAATCAAATTGTTAGAAAGACAATGGTGAACTGAGTGATAAATGAGGTACAGTAGTGTCCATCAGGGGCCCGATAAACGCTGCTATTGTCTGGGAAAGAGAATACTAGCCGCGGGTAAAATCTTCCAGTGTAGCCTAAAACATACCTTGTATTAAGTTAAGGTGGCGACCAGAATATCGATGACATCTGAAATACATTAGGCGTAGTATAAGTTTGGGTAATAAGCATATGTGTGTAAAAGGGGAGTAAAACCAGACAGACGAAGTGTGCCTTATCAAGGATCCAATATCAGTTACGTGTAAATTAATTGCATTATCCCTTAACTTCCCGAGGCATATTCGAAGCACACGATTCAAGCGAGGATCGGATTGATGCATGCACGGGCAGGCGCATTCCTACAGAACAATCTACTGTCGAATTAACCTCACTTTGTGGCTTCCGCCCAGCTAATAGTATATGCGGTAAGAGAATACGTCAGCACGCGGAGCGAGGACACTTCTACAATACTGGAGGTTTTAATTGATCAGAAACCCATCAAATAAGCGAGTCGGACGATGCGTATACGCGAGCAGCTAACGCACTGCACTGGCTGCCGCAGTAATATAAGTGAAACGAGGCCAGGGCTTCCCACAGCCGCAGTCGCAGTCGCTCACAATCATTCCCGCGAATTAAACTGTCAATTTCAAGCTGATTGCGATGGGTGTGGCCGTCATTGTTGACGTCCTGTCACGAAACTGGTTTGGGCTTCGAGACTCATCGTGCGCAAGTGCGAACCTCCGATTCGGCAAACATCTTCCCTAATTAAAGATGCCAGAAGAAGTTCTGACTGGTATTATTTATTTCGAAGGGCGAATAACAAATGTCGGTAACTGACAGACATCACCTGATGTTTTTGTGAACAGAATACCTCACTATCGGAAGAGTGTGATGGACTTAAAGGCCCTACAGTTTAAAAAGATGAATCTTTTTAATCATGAAATGGTCTGATCGAGGCGCATGGACCCCAGAGGCACCCCTACACGGGGAAAACAGCAGTCTGGAAAACGTGGCGGACTTGAGCATCTTTGGTCAAGTTGATCGATCAGTATATCAACAACGATAACAAATACCATGCCATTCGATTAAACTTAACATTCAAAAATAACAACTCCTATCTTAAAATAACATCTATAACTGACATATATGTAAAGCCTTGCAGAGGATTCTATTGGCATGTCTTCAAGCCAGATTGTGGCGATTGGGCAAACTTGGACTTAAAAGTACAACGAAATCAAGATTCGTCCTAATTTAAAGTGAAACTAAATATGTTTAAAACACACATCGACATATTCACTGGTTAACTTCAACGGACTCCACCAAATGCGTTGAAGAAAATCTTGCAGTTAAATCACAGTTCAAAGAACAATTAACTAATATCACAATCAATTACGTGATCTCGATTGGAGTACAAGCAATTAATGATCTTGCCCTTAAGTGTTCGGGAATGGACGACTTGCACTAATTGCTAAACTTGTCGACCAAGTGTAAAATACCTGTTGCAATGCAAACCACGACGAAAACGTCATGTTTGATAAGTCGCTACACGAAATCCGGATATGCGACTAATATTTAAAAAGTAATAAACAAATTATTTTAGAAGAATTAAATCATAAAACGCTATAGTGAGCAAAATTTGCAAAATACAACAAGCGTTTGCAATTGCTGGAATCATTTGATCTTGAACTGTAACTCTATCGCAGTTTATAAAAACTTGCCCATCCTATGTGTCAAAGGATAGCGGGCGTGACAATCGTATTTATACTTGCATATCTTGAGACATAAACCTAAGAGATTCAAGTCCGTGCTTTTCCTGCAATATTTTTTGGGTTAATTTTCAAAGCATAATCATGAGCTAATGTTAACGATTTTTACAATGGAATACCAGTTTTAGGAGTTTGTCGTTTGAAACATTTTTTACAACAACTATTTAAACGTGTTTATTTGCAACTATAAAAATAAAAATCTACGAATTAGATCTTGCCATTGTTCATTAATGGTGGGTATCTCAGCATCCAATTTCTTAGGATCCGAATTTTTATTTTATTTTTTTCAAAGTCCAAAACTGAAAAATCTCAGATTACGAAGATTTTAAATACGTAAAACTAAACATTTTGGTACGTCCAATTTCTGTAGATCCGAAAGTACAGTCGTTTTAATAAGGAAGTATTTTTAACAGAACTTTTTATTTAGAATGTCCTTCGGAGGCTGTGAAATAGGGAACCACAAAACATACATTTATCAGAGTCCAAAACCATTTTACATAAACTGAGCATCCAATTTCTCAAGATCCGATGAGTAGGAATTGCATCTCCTCGGCTGAAGGCATAAGAAATACCCCGCGCCGGCGTTCTGCGAAGTCCTACAGCAAAAGTCATACTGTTGTCTTGTGATTAATGTGAATTTTACCTGATATTGTTATTAGGAATACTTATAATCATGTAATATTTGAAAAGTGTCAAACTGATGTTGACATTTTTGTCATCATTTTTTTAAGTTCTCACATCCTTTGTGACCTTGGCAACTCACGGTCTTTAAAATAATGTAAGCTACAATTTATGTACAACTGTTTTTCTTTCAGAAAACTAAACACTGATACGTTTTCATAAAAAACATACATTACGTTTAAAGCGTTTTTACGATAAATAGGCCTTATTTAATTCGTTATTGACTAAAAAATTCTACATATTTATAATAGTTCCTGCTATTTGTTCACCCACTTCCTGAAGTTAATACTAAACCGATTTTGATGATTATGTATTTATTTAAAATATAATTTCAAGTTCTAAGTCACTGTCGAGCCAGAATTTCGAGTCAGGCCCCAGGGCTCTGCCCCACGGGACTTCCAAGTTCCCATGTTATTCATATGGAGGAGAATTTTATTTGGTTTATGTCACATGTGTTTTTTCTTAATTCAATAAACAGCTGTTATAAGGATTATATCCGCAAAATATTGCGGAGGAGCAGCTCGTAATTATTAAAAAAAATTTAAAAAATATATTTGCTGGAAACCGTTATTATCCCTGGTTTGTTTACAAAACTATCCTCCTGGTTAGGCTTCACTCGTAACATTTGAATCCCAGATTTAAACATTTAAACTCTAGAAACTCTCTTTGATCATATCCTGAATATCAACAAGAACTGGTTTCTTGAGAACTGTAACTAAATAATTGAGAAAAAACATGGAAAAAGTATAGAGTAGACATATTTAAAATGAATTACTACTTTGAATCTTAAAGGGAAATTGTATTATAATAACAACTGGAATTATATTATAAATGCAGAATAAAGGCCAATGACCGAAGCAAAACTGCTAGACATAAGGACCGTGGTGAAACTTACTCTAAGCCTGTTAAAAATAAAATATTGCATGTAAATCTAAAATGGATGCTTTAAAGCTACACCGTACATGATAACTAAACATGGTAGCTTGCCTTTCCCAAAACGCTGGCAGAAGGCGTCACGCGGTAATGCGGTATATTTTAATGCCTTCAGTCAAGGAGACGCAATTCGCAATTCCTACTCATCGGTCCTGAGAAATTGATGTTCAAATATGCTGCGTCTATTTACGCTGCGTTTTGGGCTCTGGGAAAAAAAGCTTTTGTAATTATAATTTCACAAAGTACACACAGTTTAACTAGGTATCACATAACACTAACTGTTTAATACGTTCAAAGACAGTACTTTCGGATTTACAGAAACTGGACGTACAGAAATGTCTAATTTTACGCATTTAACAACTTTGGATATTTCAGTTTTGGACTTTGAGAAATGGAATACGCATTTCTGATCCTGAGAAATTAGACGCTGAGAGATTTTCCCTTCATGAACTTATTGTTTTTGTATAAAGTTTATTCCCACTGTGAGAGTAGTGTGGAGTAAGCGATTAAAGCGCAATTTAAACTTAACTAGTTTTAAATGAGCCACTTTGCACACGTTCATTTATAAATTCTATAAAACATCCCATTTCGCTGACCGTGTTACGCCTTCCCCTGCAAGCGAAGCGTAGAAAACTTGCCCCATTTTCTCATCAACGCACCATAAGTCCTAGCCTTTAGGTTTTCTCTTAAGTTTGGCTAGTTCGATATGGACTAAAATGATTGAAAGGACCCGCAAGATATCAGAAGATTTCATCAACAACCAAATTATGTAGTTGAAAAAGTCTGCATTGGCATCAGACTTTACTTTCAAATTAAATTGTTGATAAAGAGTAGATTAATCAATTATCAGATGTTCAACAGCTAAGCTATCTTATTTAGCAGATTTCAATACTTAAATTACACATATATAACTTATTCACTAGTTATTTTTCCGTAGTTTATTTATTTATTCCAACGGAAAACATCCATCACAATGTGTAGTTAGTAGCTCGCCCTTTTTGATTCAGGTAAAGGTATTGCATACAAATGATTTGTGTAGGGTAATTTATTAGGGTAAACTTTCGTGTAAGCAGACCACTAAAGCTACGATATAACACAGCTCTGGGTTAAGAACGATCCGATCTTTGGGTAATTCTCTCACATTACAATAATTGATTTTTGCGGTAGCAGTAGTTCAGTCAATAGCCAAAAATATATTCTACAACCATGTTCAGTCAACAGACATAGTCGTGGGTGTTGACCCACAGCCGTGGTATCAGGTCCAATAGCAATTCCCCTATACACGCTCTTGAAAGGGCAACATGAGTAATCTATCTTACTGAAAGTCCGCTTGATTCTCCGATTTTTTCCAGTCTATTTGTGGAAAAAGTAAAACTTTTCCAAAATTTCTGATCCACCTATGAGAATAGTATTTGTATCTTAAAACTTTAAAAACGGGAAAGCAAACTGAAAGTTAAAGTTAGATTCGTAATTTGAGATTGACGAACTAACAAGCTCATATAGGAGAAATCAAAAGAAGCTGCTCAAGACAACCGGCCGTTAAGGTGGAGGTGATCGCAGCATCGCAGCATCGCAGCATCGCAGCATCGCAGCATCGCAGCATCGCAGCATCGCAGCATCGCAGCATCGCAGCATCGCAGCATCGCAGCATCGCAGCATCGCAGCATCGCAGCATCGCAGCGGAGAAGTGGAGTCAAGTAGATGAGTAGATGTGGATGCAACCCACGGCCTTGGAGTCCCAGTGCGCGGGTGAGGAGGTTTCTTGCCGGTGTAAACTACGTGGTTATGTCACGGGGACCTCAAGGTCCGGTATGAATGAAATCGTGGCTCCAAGGTCCCATCGATCAGGCCTGAGAAACAACACACTCGAGCGGTGCCTCCCTCAATGTGCTCCGCGCGCCGTGACGCCATTGACACACATTTGCACACTTCGCCGCGTCGCGTCCGATCGCACCACACGACCACCGGCTTGTGCCATCAAGCCTTGGTCGCCCCGTCAAGTTTGACACTTAAATAGAGAACCTCATAAAAGCACTGATCATCATTACATAAAAGTTGAACACTTCAAATCTATTCTCAGTGATAAAATCTTGCATACAAATTACTGTAAAGATTACAGGCTGATAAGTATCTGTCACGCTTTTCAAAAGTAATGGAAAGAATCATTCGTGATCGAATTCCTTATGGTTTACTTCAAACTTAGAATAGATCTTACTAGGTTGCCGATTCAAAACTAAAAATGTTTGAGATTTTCTATTCCCTATGGGACTCGAGAGTATTTCAAAACCAAAGCTGTTGTTTTTATTAAATAATCCAATTACGCAGACTGATAAATCGGAATGACGGCTTGTGATAAACCTTGTAGGTACATTTAAACATTGATTAAATATTGTTTCTGATGCCCAATAACTATAGCAGCTCATTATATAAAGTACCTTGCAATAATGTAGGATAACTATTTAATTATTTTAAAACTATAAGTAATTCATCATCAGTTTATAAGAATCTAAGTCAATACTCATAATTAATAATTAGTATTTGATCAAGTAGCTAAGATATAGGGTCCGGTTAAAGGTCGATAATTCTTATGAAAGCTGGCTCGAAGTGTAGCCTAATACAACTACGGACGATCTGGCTACAGAGGAAAATTAAAGCACCTTCTAATATTTATTTCCAGTAACCCGAGTTGCGTCACTCATAGCGGCAATTATCAGGCTACTTCTAAAGTATACCAAATATTTTCTCTCCTCTGTGCTGTATTTGGACAGGGTCACAAACATCGAAAATGAATAGTGTCAACGTATGTAATCAAGGCCTGTCAATCTCTATCAACAAACATATAGGCAAGGCTTGATCCGTGCTCGTGTTGACGCATGCCGATGCATGGTGGGCGCTAATGGGTGAGCGGCTCGGGCTAACTGGATTGTTTACAGCGGGGAATTGACCGCAGGAAACGCGGAACGTAGCGGCGCGTACACAGTGGGCTCCAGTCACCGTCTTTTTAAAAGGAACCCTTCAATTTAAAGAGACAGTGGCAAAGAGCAGTTGTTAAAAGCATCATGCAACTACATCATAGTATGTGGTCTCGGCAAGGAAATGTCCTACAACACTCTTCATGCAGTACGGGTGACGTAGGGCCTAACAACCCTGGTCGTAGGGCCTACCAGTTGAGTGTCCTCAGTTCTGAAACTGACTGTACCCTTTCGCTCGATTGCTCTTTAACTTGACCACCGTACCAACTGAGTTAGACGGCAGTTATCCATCGCAACAATCTTTACAGCGCCAATCCACAACACAACTGGTTTTCATAGAACAAACAAACCATTACCGGAATTTATTATCTCTTTTGTAAATCCAGATACAGCCTTGAATTACCTAACAACTAGGGTTTACAGATGGTTTAGACTTGCCATGTTATAATACCACTACAGCAATACACTTTTATATACTGAGCGAAAATCAAAATTGAATAAGAAGTAAAATAGAATGAATAGTTTTTTTTATATTTTTACTGTTTTTTCTATCACGCTTGTCTACTTTTTTAATATTTCGAAATAATTTGCAAGGACCGTTTTCTGGATTCAAAACATATTGATATACGCGTTGAAAAATACCTTGGTTTGTTTGGACAAATGTCCAAACAATTTGATTATCCGAACTATCCGATTATCCGAACTATCACTGGTCCCGATCGTTCGTAAAGGATTCTCTACTGTACTTACTTAAATAATAATGAAATAAGGATTTAGAAAAGCCGCGTCTTACGTCACGACAAAATATATCTATACATATACTGGACCCCACTTAACCATACAAGGCAGTATGTATGCATAAGATAAGGTATAATGCGATTGATTTTGATCAGTCACACTGGTCATTATCAGGCCCAATGAGGATACTCATTTAATATTTCATGCATTCACTCACCCACTTCGGTCAGTCAATTCAGTACATTCAATCTTCCACTTTATTTACTCATCCACTCATTATTTCACTACGCCTCGTGATGATCGGATTGAACGGTCGAAACCGAATGTCTCGTATCATGTTTAATTTGTATCTATCGTAAGTATAATGTAAGTGATAGAACTATTCAGTTAATACATTTGTTGAAAAAGAATATCACAATTAGAAGCTGACGGTAGTAATGGTAAATTCGTTTGACCTCGAATAAGTTTTGATTTTTATGATTTCTTTAACTTGGACACAGAACAACGAAGTCCGGGACAAGTGGAGGCAGTTTGAGAGGGCGTCCACTACCATTGGCTGATGTCATCAATTTACAGTCATTACCCTCCAATGGTGCCCACATCAGGCCCTAAATCAAACTCGAACTTCTCCACACTCGGAGTCGTTTCTGATCGTACGACTTCACCCCACGTATTGCGATTTTATTAGAGGAAAAACCTCCTTCTTATTTTGAAACGTTTAATTTGCGCTTGACACATACATCATATGCTGGTACCGAAGCGAGAGTAATATGATATGGCAGGCTTGGTTCTATTCCATAGTTCAGCACGATGAAAGGCCGCGTACTTTTCCAGCGTGTTTAGAAAGGTTGCAACATATTTTCAAAATCTGAAAATTGGTAGCACAACTTGCACGAGTTCTGAGTTTTTAATGTGTTACTGCGGAGTCTAAGTACTGGACATATATAAAGTACCTACTTTTCTGAAATTATTTCCAGGTAGAGAGGTATGTTTGCCTAATCTTACTGGCCTGTACCCGCCGGCTCGCTGAACGCTCGCGCGTATTAAAAAAACTAGCTCAATTGTAAGGTGTTCGCAACCACGCTTGCCCAGTCCAACAGGAGTCTGACTCGCAAACATGTCATTTTAACGCAACCATAAACAAACAAAGTTCAGTACCGGATACGTACTTCAAACAGTCGGATTTGACAGAAGATAAATTAAAATACAACGACCGGATAAATATTTAAACAGATTAGATACACAAGACTTGGCATGTTTACGAACACCGATCCTTTGAATATCGGGGGATTTCCACTTAGGAAGATCCAATATCAACCGGACTCTTGTTTCCTTCCATGAGAAAACGTGGCCACGGGCCCTACACCTTTGACGAGGGTCATTTACAAACTGGACCCTGACGGAACCTTGACCGTGGGGTTGTGATCGAGGCTGGGGAATGGAAATGGAGTCGATCAGAACCAAAGTGTCCTTTATCCACTTTTGGTCGAAATTGAGATGTTGAGTCCCTGTGAATCCCAGCATGATTATTTACTGAAAACAACATGTTTTGAATTCCAAAGTGTCTCTTTTTCTACCAATCAGTTCTGTTATGGCGCCATATTTAAGTGTTGGCCAAAATGACCTTTATTCTAATTTGCCTGCAGAGGTCCGAGTCCATTCCAGTTCCAAAGTGTCTCTTGTCCAAAACATTTTTGCACTCTTGTATGTCAACCGAAAAGTAAAATTATTCCTCACATTTTGTTAATATTAGGATAAATTTAACGATTGGTTTTGTATTGGTAGAACTTCTAAACAGCTGGCTATGAATTATACATTATTTGAACGGCTAGTTTACAAGATTCGATGCTCGAAACGTTGCCATGTTTGCACGTCTTTTGTGTACCTTGCGCCTTTATTTGTTCATTTTCAAGTTATAAAATAACTAAGTAAGTTAAACAAAGTTGGCAGCCTCTTTCACCTATACTATGCCTGTCCAAGTGGGCTTTGGGCCTATACATAGCTCGTGTCTAATAAAGCAAGGAGAGTGACAAATGCTTCTGATAAATAACTCAACCGACGCCTGACACCACTACCGTTCTTATCACGGAAACAAAACAATTGATACCTATTTTAAATGATTTTCATATTGTAATTTTTTATAAGTGTCTGTATGGTCGGAAGGAGGAAACAAAAGTTTTAAGGCGACGCTTATTCAAAAGGTGTAATATAATTTAATTTCATCTGAATTCATTTTTCTGCAAGACTTGGACTCGGGACTATGTTTATTTTTGAGGCTCCCAGATTAAAAAAAAAGTGTTTTAACATCCCATTTTTCAATGGTTCCACAGAGAAGAAATAATGCTTTCTTATTTATATATCTATTCATATAATAATGAACATGTTAGGGAACGTTCGCGTTAACACTTGAACCAGAGTATCATCCTTGAGTACTTTCGTCTTATTGTGGTGGTTCTTCATTTTTAAACTAGAGTACATTCGTGTTTGCAGCTGAATCACATTTTTAACACCCCATTCGAGAAAATGTTTACATCTGTACAAGTTGATTGTTTGCTGTGGCAAATAATGATCATTCTGAGGAAGAAACGATTCTCATGAGGAAATCAATCATTCTTACACCGTGTGGCATTATCAACGAGAAAATATTGGAACGAAACGACTGACCGTACCGGTGTTGAAAGAAACTTAATACATTATA
>OY776113.1:162784917-162789917 GCA_963675035.1 Allygus modestus
AAATGACAATAGGGTCCGCCCTCCCGGGCACTGGACGTTTCCCACACGTTGTTAAAAAGTAGAACGTCCAGCGCCGTTGAATGGCGAGCCGCCGTGGCCGCAGGTGACAGCGCGTTGCTTAATTTCGTCATTGTTGTGGAAGGCCGTCCATTGTAGGCTGAGAACCAGGCAAGGCTGGGATCAGAGGAGATACCATCGGGAGCCTCCGCCCTTGTCTACGACCTGACAATTAGACATGTCACACAGACTCCGACAACATCACGCACTACCGCTCCAGCCAGGGAACATCGGGATACATCTCCCGAAATCTGAAAAACTTAGGGAAAAATTCTACACGGCAGGTACACGTCTGGAATTTTTCAGACGTAGGAGAATTTCCCCCCCCCCATTTTTGACGTTCAGACCTGAATAACACGAAACAGCTGTAGTCTCCCAACTACAACGGATCATTTCACGGAACAGGTATTTTCAACCTTTTATTTTGTCAATCAATAATCCGAAGGCAAAAACTTGTATCTGAATTCATTTTCCTACTGCTGGATATTGATGTTTAAATCAGTAATAAAATAAACTTGTTACCTTTCCATATCCTGTTGTGTTGCAACTATGCTACATGTTTCGTGGCAACAACCACATCTTCAGGATATTGAAAAGTAACAAGTTTATTTTATTACTGAAAAACTTGTAGTTTACTTTAAAATATTCCATATTTTACAATGCTAAAGTTTAAGAGTTGTCAATTCTTTACGTCACCTGTTTTACCGTTTTTCCTGCATCGCTCTTTAACAAGGTATCTCGAGGTAACTCGATGCAACTCGAGGTAACACTGATCGTGATCATACGCTGCGCCCAATCCGCCATGAATCGGACCGGCCCGGCGATTCCAAAAACGGCGATTGTATTTTAAATATATTGGTTTACACTGCTTTAGGCCCCTAATACAATGACACCACCCAAATTTCTGGGAAATTTCGGGTTAAGAAATTATAGGGCTTTAAAGGTTCCAAAATTAAGTTTTTTGGAATTTTCATAAAAACCTGAACTTCAAGTAAAATGTACTTTCGTAAAAATAAATCAAAAGTAAATAAATTGGTACTTTGAATTAATATTCTACGACCAATGGCACGTTGTCCAATGTCATTCTAATGGGGAATACAACAATTATAATTTAACTTTGATTTACTAATCAATTTCATTAAAACTTGGTTTGTTAAGTCAAGTTAACATTGAACAATAGCACTCTAAATATGTTGCCATCCAACCCTGAATGGGGAGGAGGGGGCATTTCCCCTCTCGAACCAATGTGTGTAGCAAATAATTCGCTAATTCCTCCAACAAAGTAATTCCCTTCTGAAAAAAACGTTAATTATAAGATCTTACATTCATGCTATTGTATTCATATGCTATGTTTAGTAAATATAAAGTAATTTATTGATTAAAATTGGCCTTATCAGGTGAAAGTATGTGACAGTTTCCTGATACCGTTTATATTTTTAAAATGTCTCTTTCACCTATAGTGTTAACGTGATTACACATCTTACTTTTCTAAGATAAGGGGATACACCTATTATAGACATGCCGAATTCGATATATCGTTTAGTTCGCGCCTCTAATCCATATACTCGATAAAATCTGATGTTTTTAATTATTTTTACAAATATAAAATTAAAATCAACCGACCAGAGCGAGAGACAGTCAAAACCAGACGCTGTGCAAAAATCAGCCCTCACAGTAGCCAACCGACGCAGGGGCTTCTGTTAACACGAGATAACGGGGCCAGAAGTGGGCAACTATTTCCAACAGTCAGCCCTCACAGTGGCCAACCGACACAGGGGCTTCTGTTAACACGAGATAACGGGGCCAGAAGTGGGCAACTATTTCCAACAGTCAGCCCTCACAGTGGCCAACCGACACAGGGGCTTCTGTTAACACGAGATAACGGGGCCAGAAGTGGGCAACTATTTCCAACAGTCAGCCCTCACAGTGGCCAACCGACACAGGGGCTTCTGTTAACACGAGATAACGGGGCCAGAAGTGGGCAACTATTTCCAACAGTCAGCCCTCACAGTGGCCAACCGACACAGGGGCTTCTGTTAACACGAGATAACGGGGCCAGAAGTGGGCAACTATTTCCAACAGTCAGCCCTCACAGTGGCCAACCGACACAGGGGCTTCTGTTAACACGAGATAACGGGGCCAGAAGTGGGCAACTATTTCCAACAGTCAGCCCTCACAGTGGCCAACCGACACAGGGGCTTCTGTTAACACGAGATAACGGGGCCAGAAGTGGGCAACTATTTCCAACAGTCAGCCCTCACAGTGGCCAACCGACACAGGGGCTTCTGTTAACACGAGATAACGGGGCCAGAAGTGGGCAACTATTTCCAACAGTCAGCCCTCACAGTGGCCAACCGACACAGGGACTTCTGTTAACACGAGATAACGGGGCCAGAAGTGGGCAACTATTTAATTTATTCATGAGAGATTCCGATGCACAATCTATTCAAAGAGATGTAAATTTTCACCGAAATCGAGTAGCAATGGTTTTAATAATTATTACGTGAGATTAAACATATACGAAGTAAAACTATGTCAAATGAGATGAATCCGTTTAAACAAATACACTAAATAACTAACATTGATTAACGGGTGTGTCCTTACGTTTTCTTAAATTGTGTAGCTTTTAAAAGTATTTTTTTATTAATAAAAATGTTGATCATCTGGAAAGATGAGGTGCAAAAATAATGGTGACGTCTCTCCAAATAAAATACAGTATAGGAACAGGGACACTGAAATCGAGTCAAATAGAAAGTCTTTCTGGCTACATTAACGTTTGGCAACAGCGATACCATTCACACAGATGTCTTGGTACAGAGACTTCATTGAACAAGTACGATGTATACGTAACCTGCAATATTTAAAACTGGTCCAAAAGGATTACTATAGTATTGACGAAGTGCTAATGTTTCTTTCATGGGCAGAATGAAAGGATTACTAAAGTAAAATATTCCCGACTTTCGACTTAAGTGTTGAATTATGTTTCTCGGAAGGTAGGATGGAGTAAATATATAAAATAATACAACATTTACAAATATAACCGTGCAGAGTTTTAGAGTAAAGTTAAATGACAGATTTGAATAACTCACACATTCCTTCAGGTTATCACTAAATCACTATTAAAGTAGAGACCTCGTTAATCTTTGACATGGTTAAGGAAACAATTGCAGAGACAATTTCACTGATAACATCTCAACAGAGACATACATATGGATACATATTCTGAATCTCAGTAAAATGAATCGATGACTCAGATAATCTAGACGAAAGCACTTGAGCTTTTAAAATCCGTTTCTCGCTAGTAAGTACGTAGTCTATAATGGGTTGAATTCACGATTTTCTATGACGACGAACGCAAAACCAAGGACCAAGGAATGTTGCCGAGGATATTCAGAATTTGTACAAGCTATTAAAAAGATTAAATACGAAATTAGAAATAAGATACTCTATTTCCCAAGAAGCAGACTATCTATACAGTATTGCCGCATTGGGATTTCGTGACTTTCGCTAGTTTTAATAGACAGAATAAAGAAAATAAAATCTCATGGTACTAAACGTAGAAGATAATATCGATGTTCGAAACGCATGTCTTACAGACTTGTCTGCCAGGCTAACATTGCCGCTTCGAATTCGGGACCTTTTAAGTTGCTTAAAAGACGAAATTCCAGTCATTTGACGTTGCTCATAAAAAACAAATTCGGAGACAATTACCTAAAAATTGTCTTACTTGGAAAATTCAACTGTAATTTCCTATTGAGGTGGGAAATTACCATATTTTCATATTCTTATTCAATTCCCCCAATCAATTACCCCGAAATCCCATCGGATCTCCCAGACAGTCTGGATTTTAATAGATTCCCATTGTTGGTAAATTTCTTGCTCATCCCGTTTTTGGGAAATTTACACCGGGAAAAATGTAATTTCCCAAACTAGGATAATATTTAGAATATTTTAGAAAACAACATTTTCAATTTTTTGATAGGCTATATCAATTTTTCAATACAAGGGATTTGTTGGGTAATTATCTCCGATGTGGTTTCTTTTAAGGTCAATACAAAGGAATTTACTATTGTAGACGACTTAAAAACGTCCGAATTCAGAGCGGCAATGATAGCCTGGCTACATTTTCCATTTAAAAATAAACGTCGCTGCAGTCAAGTAAGTGGAACATGCGTTTCGCACATCGACATATCGGCTACGTTTAGCAGCATCAGATAACATTGGTATTTTGGTTTCTATACAATTGATTTGATTTCCCCTGTATCACCGATCTCCCCTCCTTTTCCAGATGTATTTGACAGGCACCCCGTAGGCCTACCACAGTGGTGACACTCCCTTCACGCCGCGCCGGTGCCGATGATGAGTTTCGTCACCACGGCACCGCGGCGCGCGGCTGGGGTCTGGGGTCTGGTTCTGGGTGTAGTCGTTTGGCACTCGTACCCTCGCGTCCATTATAACCGCGATATTTATCGTTACACGTATCTCCCACTAATTATCTGCGATACGAGTCTCGGCGGGTCAGGGCGACCTCGTGGCTCGTAGTTTGACAATTGATCGTCTCGGGGGAAATTTATTGAGCCAACACGCCTCGTTGTAACTGTCTCGTACACAGTGTCGGTGTGATGATTTATACTTGTTAAGAGGGGGCTTCAGTAACGTGACATTTGGTGTCGTCACCTGTTTGTCCTGTAATGTCAACGTTAAATTTTAAAGGCCGTTCCTCAACTGATTATCCGAAATCGTTGATTTCTGTAAATTGATACCTAGCGATTTATGGGAGCAAAATTTTAATTCCACAAATAGTCAACCTAAAGACAAAAATCACAAATGCTGAATATTTTTGAATATTTTTTAGTATTATTATTGGCGATATCAGAATGGTGCTCACTGAAATGGCTAGATATTTTTCAGTTTCATAAAATCAGCCAGAAATCAACAATTTT